>JAHWFP010226855.1:0-17529 GCA_023313725.1 Lithobius niger
CCTTTTAAAGCCGCATATGTGCATAGGTCAGCAAAGCAATTCGATCTTGCATTCTATTGGTTTGGAGACCACGTTTCTGACCACTCGGCAGTGCTAAGCTCGCTACTCTTGAAACTCGCTTTTAGTAATTAGTGTTAACTCTTTGCGTTTTTGCGTGAGCGTGTGTCGTTTTCACTGAAGGAGTTAAATTCTGTCAGGTGTCAATGCTGGTCCATTTGCGTAGTACAAAGCAACTAGAACGTGACATTTCTATCTTTGAAATTTATTTACGTTTATTTAGTCCGGAATAACGCAAAGTACGGATTATATCACTACAGCTATACGAAATAATTTTAATAATATCAAAAATATGATAAATAAAGACTCCACAACAGGGACTTTTCGTTCTAGACTATGGCTAAAATTAGTTAGTTGTAGCTTGCTTTTTGATAACAGCACTCCGCAATAAATTCTGCTGTGTGTAGGATGCGCGTTCAGCCGGAGATTCGATGTCAACAACACACGTTTACATACCTTTTTTGAGTCCAGACTTCCGTATTTTTAGCTGCCGGTGTATGCAGTCAGTAACTAAATTATACGCCTGCAGCCCTGACCTTTAAATTATTATAATTACTGTCAGCACGTCACAGAATTATTCCATGGTTCTGGACCAGATTTAACTTTGAAAAGTGAAACACGGAAATGTTAGATGACAGCTGTAAAATTGGATGACTAGAACTCTAATCATTTGCTCATGCGCTCCAATGATTGTAGTGGTTCCCAAAATGAATGTAACGTGTGGCGCACTGGCAACATCGACCACTGTTCTGCGGCTGAGGGTGGTGCTAATGACCTAGCTACTGACGCACCATACAGCCTCAATCCTTCCTCTCCAATACATACAATGATGACGGCCGAAATGAAAATAACACAGTCGAAGAGGAAAGTCAGTCCGAACCAAGCGAATGCTAGTAAAACCTATACAGAGCGCCTTTCCGTCAATTGTTATTAACACACAATGTCAGTATTTGCACATGCTGGATACCATGTTACTGGCAAGAGCAACATGCTATGGTTCAGCTGTCACCTTGCAAGGCACTGTGGGTTCTGATTTTCTGATTTTTCTCTGATGCAGGAATAAATTACTTTCAATCGATGGCGTCATTTACTTTTCCTCGGTATGCCTAACGATTGCGTATAATAATGTTAATGCAAATTTTAAAAATGTGTAAAAAAGTAAGGCTTTCTAACAAGTCGTGATGTCCAACAAGCTCACTGACACATAGCAGGACAGGGTAGAATATGCATATAATGCTACTTTTTCAGCTAAAAGTTTTATTTGGTGAAAGTTGTACCTATTTTCAACAACCACCACCAGAGGGTGCCGTTGTCAATGAACCCAATGGAAAGGCGTCTACTGCTCAAGTTTACGTTACTGAGCATTGCCTGGAGCTCGCAGTAGTTAGTCACTTTCAAACAAAATGCCCATGATAATAATACTTACTTAAAAAACTGGTAAATCAGACCAGGAGGATGAATTAACTTTAAATTAGACCAGAACTGGCAGAACAAGTTATTTTAATGCAGCTATTCCATTTTAACACGCGTTGTAGTTGCGAGTGGAGCTAAGTATAACGCATGGTTTTTGTTACGAGAAGCGAGTCAGCCGGTTAGAATTTTTGTCCGTGGTTCAAAGTTCCTGTAACGAAAACGGTTTCAATTGAACACAGAATTGAATAAGTCCTTCAATTTCAAATATTGCCTATGCAAGAGCATGTTGTCGATTTCTGAAGGCTTCTCACTGTTACCATGGTTGAATGATACTATCGATGCCGCCATGCTGTATTGCAAGTTTCTCAGTCACGCCGATGGGCTTGCTTGGTCGGCGTAATGCTGCGCTGTCTTGGAGAGACTGACACATTTCGCCCTCTGGTGCCGTTGATAAAAGCAGGTACTATTTTACCACACGTTTTTTTAGAAGTGGCATAACCTACTTACGTGCCCTGCTTCAGGCACTAAAAACTCTGTTACATACTAGCTTATTCAATCTCGTTACACGTATGTGGACATCTCACTGAGCAGGCAATGAGAATTCTTCTATATATTAGTCATCAGTTAAATATGATTGTTTCTACTTTCGAACACTATTTAATTTCGAATCGACATTTCGTTAGATACAAATTGTCAACATATGATTAGGCCTAGTCGGCAGAGAATGAAAATGCTGGACGCCCACTGCTTCCATTTTGTCTGGTAAGAGTATTTGCTGGTGCCGCTGGTCTTGTTGTGAGGGGTTCTTTACCGCTGTCAAGTAGGGAATGCAAAATGTGTCTAACAAAAAGTTCAAAGATAACATTCATTTCGAACTTTCATTGACAATAGATTCTTTCACACAAAATATTGAGCAAACGAGAGCAGTATTTCAAACGTTATGCGCTATACGAAAGATACAAAATTCCCGACCCGGACAATTATTCGATTTCGTATAGCTTCAGTCCATTACACGTGATGAGCGACAACGACTACATGATAATGGTAAGGTATTTGATTGTCAGGTTGATGTACGATATTTCACGTACTGTACTAGACAGTGGATTTTGAACACATGATTACTACCCAACCATCGATGCATTGCTTTCCTCTGGGTGAAGCGCCTATCGTTAGGTTCTTGCCACTATACGTAGTCCTGGAACCAGGAGAACGATTTATGTAAATGATTTCACGATAATGATGAGTTCAAATTACATTGTCCGTTACTGTAAGGTACATCATTCTGTTTCATGAAGTATCGGAGCGTGTGGAATGAGTGGTGATGAGTGGAAAATAATATACTACAAATATTGTTATTTTTTAAACAAAGATGGAAATATTCCGCCATTGGATTCAGATAGTATTACAATAATTATTCTACATTACCTTCTCGCTCATGGACAGTTGTGGATGAAACTACGTTCGTCAAACCGACCAATAGAATGGCGCACAATGCACATATCGTCACAGTGTTCATGTCTGAAAAACATATGATGAAAACAAAGGAATAAAGCGTCATGCTCAGTAGTAAACCGATGCGTTCTAATGATGGCATTAATGATGTTTTAAATCAGTCAAATGTTATTGACTGAATTAATTCAAATAAGATTGATGCCAAAAAAGGATGGCATTTTAGAATGCCGAAAAATTAATAAAACGTTATTCATATTTGTTGCGTTCTAAATTCATCCTTTCTTTTAATTGAATGATTCGACCTTTCAGAGCTTGTATTCAGAAATCTCTGGATTACAGTAAACCTGGATTACAGATTAAAGTGCACAAACGTTCAAAATCCTCAAATGTTTACTTCACAAAGTCCTAAAACGTTCTCCGCTTTTCTGCTCGCATATATTCATAGCAAGAAAATGTCGTGAACTACTTTCATTCACGGTGAGTTTCGCCTATTTTATGAAGGGCGCTGAAAATGAAGGTGTCACAACACTTGGGGACAGAATGACCCAATAGAGCAGTGACATTTTCCGCCATATTGGCACCAGTATGGGTTTTGGAGGGCCTAACTACAAGGTGCACTACATAAAAATGGAGGGAAAAACAACGGAAGAGCGGATTTCTCAGGCTTAAAATAACGTTGTTTTCTCCAACAACAAAAGTCGCGCGTTTTGGGTCTAAGAAATCACTCTTTACAACTTCGGCTTCAGTATGACGCCCTTCTGTTTCTCTCTGCAGTGCCCCTTGCAGCTAACCCATTAAGGCTCCACGACAGAGTTATATACAATAATACTACGTCGTATCACTCTATAGTTAGCACGACTGTCCCATGTGTAGGTGTGGTATGTGTCCCATGTCCCAGGCTTAATCCCGACTTTAGCTAATTTATATACATTTCGGAAGAGTGTGCTCTGCGAAATGTGCTCGTGCTCAAGTAGATTGTGGCACGTGTGGCATATGTAGTTGAAAAGGACGTTAAATCTGAACATTTTTTCAGCACTGAACGAACTTTTTGGGCGTGTGGGTCTCACCATTGCTAAAAAAAATTAGTAAACATGAGAGATTCGTTTCAAGGGTAAGGAAAACACATTATTAGTAAAAACAAAGAGCATAACGAAGCTTGTTATCATCTTGCGCAATTCACAATACAGCGAAATGTTGGCTCCACTGTTTGTTGTTCATTTTCAGCATTGACAGTATTAAACGCAAAAAAAAAAACTTGAATTGTTACGGTATGTGAGATCGATGCAGATGGGCAAATGGTGGCAAAAAGAAAGAGGGGAGTAACAGCAAAACTTCTTCAACTAGGATTGGTAAAACATTTCTGAGCAATAAATAATTTTATGTATAAATAACAAAAAAAAACGAGCAATTGAGAGCGAAATTGATTCGGAATGCAGCTAACCTTCATGGTACTTAGACTGATGCCAGTTTAAGCCACTGATGCTAACAAAATGACTATTACCTGTAGGTCACGAGTTCCATCCGAACGAAGAGCGAAGGGCACTATTAAGGTAGTAAGCCAGCGCGTAATTGGAACAGAAACCCACTGAGTGAGGTTAACGGCAAAACATGCATGAACCTCAAAGGGAATTTTTTAAGTGCATGGTTTTCATGTCAAGATAGCAGAATCGGCAAATCAGTTGGTATACTGATCTACGGTGGTTGGATGAGTGTTCGAATCTCAGCACCGGCCGAATTTTTATTTTCAGTATACTGGCTGCAAGCAAGATGATCATAATGACCCATCCCTCTTTTTAAAAATTTATACAACTCCTGTCCTTGGGGTATGCAATGCCTCAGACGGATATATTTATGGACAAGAAGTCGACATGTCTGTATGACGTAAACGACTTTCTGCACGTTTCGTCGCATAGTTCAAAGAGTTTTGCAGCGAGCATTAACGGTAATCGACCCGATGAAGCCCTAATGCCCTACGTCTGCAGCACTCGGATTTCCAGATGGTCACCCATCCAAGTATCAATCAGGCCCAATGCTGCTGCTTAACTTCGGTGTTCTGATGAGAACCGGTGTTTCCAGCACGGCAAGGCCACATAGCGAAAATTTTATAACAACAGTTATCGAATTCGTGAAATCCATGACGTTTCACAAGGCTTAACAGAATACTGCTTCGATCCTTGTACTTTGAAGTAATATCAATGTCGCTTTAACTCTTGATTTTATGGCATTGTAGGCATGCACTTGACTGAAGCATAAAACTATTATATTAACAGGAATATTATAAGGAATAAAGGTAGCTAACTGAAAGTTGTTTTAAAAGTTTTGCAGCTGGGTAATGCCATTTCCTGAACATCTATGGCCTTGTCAAGAGTCTGCACCTGTGTTAATAGAGTTTTGATGGTAAGGGGAAGGAAGTAAATGGCAGAAAAGTTGTACTAATGCGTAGATTTTTTTTGCACCCCTATTTAACAAACAGCTTAAAAGATACTAAACGTCAGATTAGAAGAGAGAAAACAAAGGGTTATGGTTGGTCAGCTGAAGACACAGATAATCGTCCAAGAAGATTGCGGCTGAAAAACCACTGACAAGTAATTAGGCCGCATATGGCTGAAGAGCACAGAGAATGGAAAAAGGAATACATACTGTGACTACACTTTATAAATCAAATGGTAAACTATTTAGGCTGAAAGATAACTTATTTTATCATATCTAAATGTTAACTGGACCTGTCTTGACTTAGTCCAACTGGTCAAAAGTTAACAGCGAGTCTCCACACTCCTTGAATCCTGTACCAGAGTTGCCCCATCTAGCCATCCATGTTTGAAAAAAAAAGGGCAACAGGCTTGCTACTAGCTTACTGTTTACACAACGGTAAAGAAAACGTAAGGCCCAATAGTAAAACATACACTAAATACTAGCGGAGTCGCTCGCTTCGCTCGTTCATTCCGCGTCGTCTCGCTACGCTCGAGGAGCTTTCATGCTACAACTCTTATGCTGCTGACAGACATTCCACATCTAAAACGATCAAGCAAATGATCAGAATGTAGTACGCATTTTTTTAGGCTTCAGTTCATAAACAAATTAACTAAACAAAAAACGGCTTCGCCGTTTAGAAAACCAGCCCCCTTCTGCCGTGCGCCTAAACTGCCAATGAGCCAAAAGACGAGACACACTATTTCTACCCCTGCCGGCCTTGGCTTGAAAAATACGCTCGAGGAGCATTTATGCTACAACTCTTATGCTGCTGACAGATATTCCACATCTAAAACAATCAAGAAAATGATCAGAATGTAGTACCCGTTTTTCTTAAGGCTCAGTTCATAAACAAACGATATGATAACCATAAATCACTCCTACAGTCTGGCCATCTAATAGCTACATGTGCCTCTTGTTCAGATTGTCAGCCATAATACCTCTCACTACAGTACATGACTAAGTGTGCTACGTGGCGCAAGAATCATGAACCTTCCTCGTCCAACCTGATTCCCGTTGTGTACTGAATGGAGCGTATAAAGAGTGTCCAAGTTGTAACTCATCTTTGTATGCAATCCCTTGTCACAAGATCGCCTGGGGACGAGAATGTGGGTTTCGTTTCCCGGCTTCAGGCCAATTAATTCAACATCCCCGAATCTTATTTTACCAAAGCCTCGATAAAGGTATTTTCTTTCTGGCACATGCATGAACTGGCCTTGAGCCAAGAGATGAGACACGCGATTTGTAGCCCAGTGGGCCTTGGCCTGAAGAAGCCATTCCCTTTCCGGCACGCGATTGAACTCTTACTGAGCCAGGAGGCGAGGCATGCAATTTGTACCCAGTCAGCCTTGGCTTGTACAAGCGATCCCCTTTCTGGCATGCACCTAAACTGACAAAGAGCCAGAAGGTGAGACGCGCGATTTCTTCCGAGGGAAAAAATTTCGGGGTATGTATTATTTTGAAATTTCCAAAATGCAACTCCAACAATCGTCCCTTAGCGAGCTGCACGTGCCTCATTCTTGAATGACGGCTGTTAGCATTGCCAGCCGTAATCCTACTGACAACACTACTGGACCACGCACCTCCTACGTGGCGTGGCGCGACAATTGTGGACCATCCGCACAGCAGGAAGGTGTGATATTCCGAAACTAACAATCAACTTCAAAAAATTCGTTTCAACAATGATCCAAAGGTTTTTTTTCCGCTTTTTTCGATTGGAAAAATGTTACCTAGAACTACGAAAATACGCCTACGCGAAATCCAGATTAATTTCCTGTCTTTTGACACCTTTCCCATATATTTAGCCCTACTACTTCAAGAGGAGAAGAGGTACATATATATGTATACCGACCGTAAGTTTTTAATGATTACTAGCGGAGTCGCTCGCTTCGCTCGCTCATTCCGCCGCGTCTCGATGCGCTCGAGGAGATTTCTTGTTGAAAGTCATATGGTACTGACAGACAATCCCAGCAAAAAATTATTAAACGTATGTTCAAGGAAGTGATCCAAATAATGTGCGCATTTTTCCACTACAGGATAAATATTTAGCCTACAACTTACTCAGTGTTTATGAAAAAGTGCCGTCTCTGATGACAAACGCTGATTTTCGTTCACTTCGCTCACTTAATCAGCGCAACCTACCCTACTACTTAATTACTGTATTTAGGAAAAAGTGCTGTTCTGATGACAAACGCTGATTTTCGTTCGCTTCGCTCACTCAATCAGCGCACCCTACCCTACTACTTAATTACTGTATTTAGGAAAAAGTGCTGTTCTGATGACAAACGCTGATCATCGTTCGCTTCGCTCACTCAATCAGCGCACACATTTCCTCAGAAAAGTGACTGAATCATTGTAACACCGAGAACCTCACATCACATGTAATTTGTGTTAGTACTACACTTTACATAGGCTCTTTTGTTTCACTTTTTTAAGATTTTTTTTCTTTACGTCCTGCTCAGTGAAGATTTTTCCATCGGTTCCTTATCACTTCACTTTCTGATGACCCCTCACTATAGGTGAAACAGCTGCAGAAATCAAGTGAAAACGCCAAGGTTCCTACGATCTTTTATCCAACATAGAAAGTCGTTCATTTGCACTACAGTATAAATATTTAGCTTACTACTGATTCTGATGACAAACGATGATTTTCGTTCGCTTCGCTCACTCGATCATCGCAAACATTTCTTCAGGAACGTGACTAAATCAATGTAACCACACATCACTTGGCGTTGGCGAAAACAGCTGAAGAAATCAAGTGAAAACGCCACAGCTTGAATGCAAATTAGGCCTACACAAGACACTAACTCTTATCCAAAGCTGCTCGTGTTTTTAGCACAAATATTGAGGGAACTGGCTGATGGCCTTACGTAAAAACTAATGCTCGAATGTTGTTGTTTACATTTATACAAACGCACACGTAAAAGTATTCCTGCCACCCTTTCTGGTGTCAATATATTTTCTATACGTAATTTAGTATTTAGCATTTAATCTTTTTCTGTCTTTGTGTTGCTGCTAAACGATTATTCTCTTGTCCTAGATTTGTCCGTTATTATAGAATCGGTGAATGACTCCAATTTTAAAACGGATAATAAAGTAGTATTGCGAGAAGCTACGCGTCTTTGCTGATTGTTACTGAGAACAACAATTTAGTGACTCGCTCCTCGTTGGTCCGTTGACGCCAGACTATTGTTGATGGACGTTCCAGATAATTTCGAAAAAAAATTGGCAACAATCAAGACGTCATGTATTGTTGAGGCATTGTTGGGTGATTGTTGCCGATTATTGCAAATGGTCATTTTTCGTTAATTTCGGTCATTTAGGACCCAGCTCGGACTTTCAAAATACGCCTACACAACGAATGGGTTAATTTGCTTTCTTTTAGCAAACTTCTCATATTTGTAGCCTTCTACTTTCAGAGGAGAAGATGATCATCCCAACCAACCAACCAACCAAGCACAAACCGCATATTTTTAACGAGGAGAGATGATAGGAAAGCTTTATAAAGTACTTCTGTTTTAGTGATGAGATAGTTCAGATCACTAGAGTATAGTGGCATGGTTAGTCAACATTATTATGGTAGTGGTCTGGAATGCATTCTGAAGTTAGTAAATCCTGCTCATGTCAACTAGGTGAAAGATAACTCCATATAACGGCTTACAAATAATGACTTAAATAAAACTAGCCACATCGCTCGCTTAGCTCGCTCCATTGGCGTCGTCTCGCTTCACTCGAGGAGGTTATTGCTACATTCACATACTGACTGACTTATATTTCGCGGCCAAAAAAAAACCTGCACCTCTTTAAATAAGGTTTAGATGACTCCTTATTTTGTCACAATTCGTCCCGCCGCCCCAAAGACTACTTTTACAACCTGATCCCTCTTGCGAAAACGAAAATTGTCGATTTAACGACTTTTTCAACTACTAAGAGTATGGGAAGAATTACAATTTTTAAAAAATTATTTTTAAATTATTTTTTAAATTCAAATAAATTGTGCTGCATAAGCTGAAAAGTATGAGCGAGGCTAGAGCCGGCCACCGTGAACCAAACATTGCTTGTAATTTGTGTTAGTACTACATTTTACATTGGATTTCTTGTTTCACTCATTTTAAGAATTTTCTTTGTTAATCATAACTATTTTTATATTATGGTATTTCACCTTCGTGCGTTGCTTGGTTTAATTTACACTGCATATTTATAGCGACATGACCCGATCGTAGATAGCTCAATGAGTCAAAATTGGTAAGACTGGCTCTGAATGCTAACGCTAATTTAACTAAGTCGATAGGGAAAAAAATATTTGGAATGCAGCAATTTTAAGTAGCCCTTATCCAAACAGAACGGAAAGCCGAATGGGCTCGAACAGGGTTAAATAAATACTTTTGCATCCGTATTTATTTAACCTATCCAGACAGGGAATGTCAGTTGAAACCCATCTTATAGCTGAGGTTTTTCGATACTGTACGAATTAGTTGCATTTCTCACGTCCAATTTCATTTAACCTTGAGTATATTAACATTTTACGAGTACTCACCGAGAGAGAAGACTTGAAGCTCGTCAAGATGAGAATTTGGAAGTGTTTGGGATAGAATCGCCAGTTCCTCGTGACTATATACCGATTTTCGTTGGTCGACTCGTGACGTACACTCGTGACGTACACTCGTTCGTCGTTTTTATTGTCTGTCATCCAAGTAGATTTAACGAAAAATTTCGCAACGCCTCGCCTTCTCGTACCAAACGACTGTGTCCCACATTTTTCCGCTTGATATTTTAAAAACGAGTGGGACGAAAAATGAGGCGGCTTGCGTATGATGCGATAAATTATTAAAAATCCATTATCGAGCAGGTGTTGCGATCGCCAGGTCGTTTAAAATCAGGAAGGATCCGAGACAAAATGCTGACAAGTTCACTCCTGTTTGGCCATGATATTCTGGAATTGAAAAATGACGTCGCAGCAAAGTGTGTGTAAAAGTTTATTGTGATTACGAATACGTGTCGTAAGGAATGTGTAATAGATACTTACGTAGGACGTCATTCAATATGTGGGTTTTTTTGAGTCACTGCACAATTTCCGCGTCGTGATACGACATTCAGGAATGAACGGCACTGACTTTATGACCTTTAGGCGTCAGAGTGTGATTTTGAGAAAGGAGGATGTTTAGAAACAGTTCAGGTTGGAACCACTTTATTTTTTAAATCCTAAACCATCCAAAGTCAGAATAGTAGTCCAATTTCCAATAGAATCCGGCTTTGGTAATAGCAAGAATTTATATGGTTGGCGAGGAATAATACCAGATTTTACTAAAATTATTGATTTTCGATTACTTGTTAGACTTTGAATTTGCTGGTTTTATGAAAAACGGTGAGAAAACAAAATGATTCTAGGGCAATTCCACTCCCCCCTCCCTCCGACCCCGGAAAACTCTTCCTAGACAATAGTTCCCCAACAACGTCATCCTGGACAATATACTCCAGGACATTCCCACAAAACAATATTCCTTTCAGACAGTTACCCCTTGGATAGTTTGCCCTTGAACAATTTTTTTCCAAAAGAAAGATCATTTTATTATTTATTCTTACGTAATATATTTATTAGTTTTATGCAAATTTAATATATTTATAAATAGAATAAATATATACTATAAAATAAATGTTAAATTTTATAATATGATTAATATTTATATTATGGGTTAACACATATTAACATATAAATATATTAGAAATATATTGCGTTGCATCCCCCAGTCCATTCATCCCACCCCATTAATTTTAATATTCTTAACCGTTGTCTATTAATAATCATCACGGTGCAACCTTTTTATGTCCAGGGATATACCTGGAATTCCATTATAGTTTTTTTTGCCCAAATACGTCCTCGCATTATAACATTCCAGTGCCGCCCCGTGCTCGGACTAAAGCTTTCCATCTCAGCTGGTACTCTAATTGTCCCCATAGCTTTCCAGTGGCGACAACAGATGGCACCCCGTGCTAAAATGTGTTAGATAGTTTTACTATCTCGTCTGGCTGACAGCATTGTTACTCTCTGCGTACCCAAGCATCGTATTAGTGTAGTAGTGTATCAGTGTACTATAGTGATGTAGGTGTTTTAGTAACAGTGTGTGTAGTTGTACTGGAGCTTGTAGTCAATGTTGGCTAGAGCTCCGTAATAAATCAAATCAAATCCAAGCATCGTTGCGTGGGAGTAATAAACGATCACCTGCACCAAAATTGTTGACAGTGCACAGTTAAATTGTTCCCTCGCTGCTGATGGTGATAAGCCCTGATGCCGTAACTTACCGTATTAATTAACCACCCAAAACCAAAACTGGTGTAAGAGAAGCCACCAAGTTTCCAAAAATTATCGGCCTTTGAAAGTAGTGATACCATTCAACCAGGGAATGGACGCCAAGGTTACTCCTATTAGCCAAGTTAATCGCACCGACTAATAGTTCAAAAGATAAATGAAAACTAGTAGATTGCTACTCACGGTAGCCATCTTCAAGTTTTCATTTAACGTCCAAAGTATTATTCTGTGCAATTAACTTGGCTAATAGGATTAACCTTGGTGGCCAATTCCTGGTTGAATGGTATCACTACTTGCAAAGGCCGACCCTTTTTGCAAACTTGCTGGTTTCTCTTATACCAGTTTTGGTTTTGGGTGGATATCACCACTTTTATAAGACAGTGCATGTACACAAGGTCTAACGGTCTTATCATCACCTTTATCCTTTTTTTGGAGAAATTTTATGTCTATACATTTTCTCATTCATGATTTTCACATAGGCCATTGCCAAATTAGCTGTTACATCAGTTAAAGTAACACGATTCGGTTTATTGTCTGTGCATGCTTCACATGCTCAAGTTTGTTCAAACCCATTTTAGAGCACGCTGGCTAACATACGCAGATTTCCGTTCGTTTCACTCACTCAATAAACGCATCCCCCTTCAGTTGTTACTCCCGAGGTTAATGTTAATTACGCAATGATGCTGAAATTGCTCACTCACTCACAATTAATTTCATCTACTTAGCCGACCGTTTAGTCGGTGGCGCCACACTAGCATGTGTCTAGATTAACCAGCAACTTGGCGCATTACAAAGATATACTTTTTTAAAAAAAATATTACTTTTTTCCTACTTAATTGGACTCTGTGCTCACGATCTGCATTTTTTCCTAACTTTTCTTGCAACAAAACATTCTCAGTCTCTTAGTGGTATTTGTTGTTTTTGCAGTGAGCAGTATTATGTATCATATTAAAAACCAAAACTGGTGAAAGGGGCCGTCAAGTTCCGAATGGTTCAGCCCTTCAAAGGAGTAATATCAACACACCAAAACATTCGCTAACTTAATCTCACCGCTTAATAGTTCGAAGGTTAAATGAACACTGGAACATTGCTGCTTTTGGTAGCAATGTTCAAGTTTTCATTTAAAGTCCAAAAGTATTATTCGGTGCGACTAAGTTGGCGAATGTTTTGGTGTGTTGATTGATATCACTCCTTTGAAGGGTCGAACCATTGGGAACTTGGCGACCCCTTTTACCAGTTTTGGTTTTTGATATGATATATCACTCCTTTTTTTTTTTTTAATTGTGTTATACCTAACTCCACTACCGTGCGGATTTGTAATAAAGTGCCATGTCAACAAGAAATTGGTTTTCACCCCTTTGCTATTACCTTTTGCCTATAAACCGATCCATTATCAACTTAGTCACCTCTTTGTAGGTTTTTGGTTTGGTTTTAATTTTGTTGTAATTTGTTTTAGTTAGTTAATTTTGGTGTGTTCATATCACTCCTTTGAAGGGCCGAACTTGGCAACCACTTGGCGGCCTCTTCACCAGTTTTTGGTTTTGTTTATTTTGCTTTGTTTTTACAGTTGGTTTATTTTTCGTGAATTGGACGTGAATACAATTTCTTTGGCAACGTTGTTTAGATTTAACGTGACACACTAGCGTGTGTCTAGGCACGCACGTCAGTGAGAGACGATACCGACAATACTAACAATGGTTATAACAATATTTTCGTACTTACGCGCCCTCCCACGCCACCCCATTACGCCCCCATGCTTCAAACCATAAAAAATACGCAGTTCGTATCGTACTGCACCTATTCATCCAATTTCATAGCTGGAAGCCTTCCCGTTATCTCGGTATCGATGAATAATTACCCTATGGGATTTAACATGGGGATGAGCGGACTAGCTAGCTGGTAGTTAGCCAGTAACTAGTAACACATTTTCAACGTTATTGAGGGTCAGATTTTGCATTGAAAGCAGCGTAGCTGGCATTTCTACACGATTTAATTTTTGTCAAGTGCGTCATTGCTCTCGACTTCAACACAAATTAAGCTTTTGTTCCGCATTATTATTTTTCTCTAAGTACCTGAAATGTGCCCAACTATGATTCAAAAGACACTAACGCTACAATGGTTTACAACCTCAAAGAAAGATGGCGGAGGCTGAACGCATTAAGGTAAAGAAAGTATTATGTGAGCTTCGTACTCTTGGATTGTTAACCCGGCAGAATGTGGAGGACGGAGTGGTTCAGCATGACGTGTACTATAAGGCGGTGGACTTTGCCAGTTAGCGTGGGGTTTCAGAATTGGACCTAAACGTGTTTGGCATCATTGATGGCGGTAAAGTTAGTGTTGTTGTTGATCGTAACAAAGGGCAGCACAACAATAGTCAAGACGACAATAGTCAGGACAACAATGGGGATAATGGTTCTGGGCAGCACTCTGTTGTGGATTTGGGTGCGGATGCTCTGGGTCACGTTGAGGACGGTGTTTATGTGCGTAGTAGTCAGGTCCGGCCAGTCGAAACGCTCCAACCTCAAACCTATTCTGAAATAGTGTCCAATCACCAGGAGAAACAGTCGAGTGGTCTTGGTGAAGAGGAATTTAGTTCTTTTAACTACTCCCTAGGCTTGAAAAGCAGAGATCTGTCGTGGGTTAAACGTTTGTACAAGGGTGGCCTTTCTAACTTCTCGATGAAGTCCTCCGTTGTGATCATTGCCGACCAAGATGGTAAGCCGTTTCTGACGTCCCACGTCCGCGACGCTCTTGCCGACCTTATTGATCTACGACATGTCAGTGGAATTACTTGGCTACGAGCTAACAATGTATTCGAAGTCAGCTTCTCTAATGATGATGACTAAACGAAAAGTCGTTTCTGAAGAAACCCTCTATCTGAATGGCTTCGCTGCGAAGTTCTTTGACCTTCATGACCGTCTTGTCAGAATCAGGCTACACTGGCTGCCACTGGCTACGTCACCGGAAGACATTCAGCGTGCATTGGCTGAGTATGGCGAACTAGTAAGTCACAAGCATGAGTACCATGATCTGGATGGTATTACTCACTGTCGCACTGGTGTAAGAATTGTAGTTTTGCGTCTAGGATCTAAGGTCCGATTGGATGATGTTCCTGATGTAACAGGTGTGAATGGTGTTCCTTCAATCTTGTCCATTGCTGACCGTGCCCCCAGGTGCCTTCGTTGTGGAATCCGTGGGCACGTTCGTTCACGCTGCCCGAATGTCTACTGTTCCCACTGTAACGCTGCTTTTCCCCAGCAAGCCCCGTGCGTTCACGTCAGAGACCGAGCCTCTCGGATGAATGCTGTTCCAGTGCGGGCACCCCAGGCCCCTCCTGCGGGTGGCAGCGAGCCCAGCGGTCAGGCGCCTGGGTCGGTTGGTGCTCCGGGTGTGGTGGAGGAGGAGCAGAGTTCAGTGAGTGTTGCAACGAATTATCGGGCTGACGAGTCTATTGGTTGGTCACAGCAGCGGCGCAGGAGAAACAAGAAGCGTCCCCTCTCTGTTGCCTCCCCTCCCCCAGTGCTTAAGGTACGAATGGACTGTGAAGAAGTTGCAAGTGCTCCAGTGTGCTCCAGAGTGTTTCCAACTTCCGGCTTGGCCTCGGAAGCTAGTTTTCAGGCAATGGAGGGTGTTTTGGCAGTAGTGACTAGTGGTGGTCCTGGTCCTGGTATTTCAGTGGAGAGTGGTGTGCTCGAAGTTGGATCTTCTCAAACGCTAGACATTTCAAACAGAGTCGGGTGTTCTCCAGCAATTGGCGAGTTTAGTGGCAGAGAGGAAGGGTGCAGCGATGGTGCAGTTGCTCTTGCAGTTACTTCTAGTGATGTGGCCCAAGATGTCCGTATGGAGGTTACGGCCTCGCTGAGCCCCCGAAGTGTCCCTGAAGGCAGTGTGGAGTGGGACGACAGTGGAGGGCTAGTGGGTCAGGAGTGCGCCTGTATTTCAGCGCCGGACGAGGCACTGTGAATGGTTGTGAAGTGCTCGGTTGAGCTGTTCCTCCCCAGAGTTCATTTTTTGTACGTGGAATGCGAGGGGTATTCAAAATAAGGTGCATGAAGTTGAGGAGCTGTGCTCCAGATGCAGTGTTCTTGGTGTTTTGGAAGTCCGTCTTCCCCCAGCTTATGTTCTAGCTGTTAAAGGTTTCACTATTTACTCGAGAGGGGTGGATTCTAGAGTTCGAATGTTTGTGAATGGTTCGGTGCCGAGTGTCGATGTAGCCGCCTGGGACTGTCCAGGTCTGGACTTCTGTGCCGTCAGGGTCTGGTGGGGAAGAGGCTGGGTCACCTGCTTCACGGTGCATGTCACTGGGAGGGTGGTTAGGGACGAGTGGTGTTCGTGGGTAAAATCCTTTAGTGGTACCCCTCTTATTCTAGGAGGAGATTTTAACGCCCACCACTGGCACTGGGGCAGCTTGCGGTGTGATGCGAGGGGTAATATGTTTGCATCATCTCTCGACGAGTTGGGCCTATCCGTAATGCAGAATGGGTCTCCTACTTTTGTTAGGAGGTATCGGGGAGCAATCCAAGAATCGGTGCTGGATCTTTTTCTGTGCTCGAGGAGTGTGGCTGGTGATCTTGCATTCGGTATCTTGGATGACTTACATGGTAGTGACCACTTTCCGGTTATGGTGTCCCGTGGTGGGGATTGGAGCGAGTGGGGAGTCAAGAAGCCTCGAAACAGGTGTCCTGTGTCTCATGCTGGCGCTTCTGGGGGACTTTGCCCCATGGGTTGCCAAGTGGGGTTCTTCTCGGCCCAGTGTCAGCAGGGGACGCCGTGGGGTTGGCTCGGGGAGCGCCAAGCCTGTGTGGTGGTCCAAGGCTTGCACGGTCGCCATCCGTGACAGGCGGACTGCGTGTTGTAGGTTCTGCAGGTGGCCATCAGACTTCAGGTGGTTCTACTTTCAGGGAATTTCGGAGGAGTCTCGGTACATCCTGAGGAGGGAAAGGCTCCTTTACGGGCGTAGGTTGTGTGAGAAGCTCTCCCGCGATAGCCGCCCAGCCCAAGTTTGGAGGCTCATCCGACCAAAAGATAGGTCACCATGTGTCTCGTGGGTCTTTGGAGATAACGGTCAGGTTCTTCGTGGGGCACGCATGGCTGAAGCGTTCCAGCAAAACTTCTCGGCTGTCTATGCTTCCCCCTTGGGCCCCCAGCCAGTGCATTTGAATGCCGTTGCTATCTCTCAAGATATCCCGCCTTTTGGATTGGTCGAGTTGGATGCTGCTTTGGTCTCTTGTAAGTCAGGCGGTGCCCCAGGAATAGATGGTATTTCTTACGACCATCTTTTCTGCCTTGGTGTCGAAGCGCGTTTGGAGCTCCTAGCCCACTTTCAGGCTGTGCTCGACGGTGCCCCGGCCCCAGAGGCATGGCTCTTTTCTGTGTTGACCCCAGTGGTGGGTCGTCGGAAACCTCGGTATTCTGTTGTGAGCTACCGGCCCATTGCTCTCCTTTCCTGTGTCCGCAAGGTGCTGGAGCGGATGCTTGCTAGACGTCTAGAGGCATGCCTGGAATACAGCGATTGGTTTTACTCCCGACAGTTTGGGTTCCGCAAACATAGGGGGGCACAAGACGCGGTCCTCCTCTTGGAATCTAGTGTCCGGGAGGCCTGGTTGGATGGCTGTGTCGTTGTAGCAGTGTTCTTAGACATCAGGGCGGCGTACGATACGGTCGATCTAGATTGGGTCGAAGAGGCCCTCTTGCGTGTTTGTCCTAGAGGGTTGGTGCAGGCAGTCCTCGGTCTGCTCCGTGGGCGGAGCTTTGCCACTCGAGTAGGGGGTTTCTGGTCGGATGTTGGGAGTACAGGTAGGGGGTTGCCTCAAGGCAGCTGCCTTAGCCCT
>JAHWFP010226856.1:0-18136 GCA_023313725.1 Lithobius niger
CCTCGCTATACCGTCATACCTTTGTAACTGGCAATCTCACCAGCCTTAAACTCTTTATATCCTTCCGCCTTTTCTTTTTTTTTTTGTACTTCTTCTGAAAGGAAAGAGACGTCACCTTTAGATGGCGTAAACGATTTCTTGGCCGTCATTATTAAGGCCTAACCTTCCTACTGAACAGAATTCCAAACGAAAGCCTAAAGGTAGTTATGTGTAGTATAGTTCGCTCTGAATGTTATTGTGTTCAGTGGGTTTCCATAATTAGTGGTCCTGCCTTGTGATTTCCTACAAGACGAACTTTAATTACTCGAACATCAGCTAATGTTGATAGTGGAAACAACAATATGACGAGAGACGAGTTACAAGCTTGAGAGAGAGGCCAAGCCCCTAACTGGAATAACACGTTCATGAAACACCTTTTAGCTTCCTTGGTACATCACGCTAATACGAAATGCCTAGACCGTTGGTAAACGTTGGCTTGATCGATCCTTAAGCGGACCTCTGATTAGACACGTGTAGATCGTTTTGCTGGGCTATTGGTTTTTCTTGCGTACAGGCCTCTGGGGTGACCGTACCATCATTTTGCCCCTACGAGCCGAATCGTAAGCCATTAAGTCTGCCTGTGTTCTTCCAACATTTTCCGTGGTTTATGGTACCTAGCATTTAAATTTACTTTATATTTTATATACTTTCTATACTAGGAACTGAACTTTACTTTCAGTATTTCTAAGAATTCTGAGTAAAGGCAAAATTCTCAGTGTTTGCGGTTCGAGTATGTGGGTGCTCTGGAGCTAAGGGTGCAAATACGCCCACACCACCACTGCTACCCATCTTCAGCAATATGAAACTTGAATGATCATCTTCACAACTGTCTCTATGGCTCATATAACATCGTGGGTACTGAAATAGTTGTTACTAGGACAGCCTCCCCCCCCCCTTTATATGGCCAGTTTTGTAGAGTATTGTTTTGATTTTCCATTTGCATCGAACAAAATAATCTCAGATTGTTAGATATCAACTGAAGGTTCATAAAGTTTTATTGGAGGTTGCAGGTAGTTTCTATGACCATCATATTTTGATTTTAAAAACGATGTTTTTTGTGACGAATTGATTGTCACAAAAACATCAGGGAAATGTATTTCCATTTTGAAAGTCCCCCGAAATTTGAAAGAATAGCAGAGCAAAACAGGTTATATGGGGAGGGGGGGGGGTTGCCCTACGTGTCACTGTATTTTCATGCACACGGTAAACCACAACAATGCTCTAAAAAAAACCGGCCATATAAGTGGGGGCTATCCTAGTTAAGATTATCGAGATTCCCAAAAAAAATACATGACGTCATCAGTACTGTCCATCGTTGTCGAAAACACAGTTAACATTATTACTTATCAGACAAATCAGTTTGATAGACCACAAATGAATAAACGAAGAATAAGAACCGGGAGACAAATCACTTCTGCATCCCACTACGGATTTCCTATTGCGGACATCAAAAGAATAGAAATAGTAGTTGGAATCTCGGTGATCTGACGACATACAAACAAACAAATATTATTATCTTAGTTATATAGATTTTATACTCTACTCGTTCTTAGGGTTAATATTCTTAGTCTACCCTAGACATTGTCATGGCACCTCTACGATGTAAACTCTGTAGTAGTAAACCAGTTGCTAATCTTATTTAATATTGTTACAGCTTCTCCCATGACATGAGAGGCAACATCCAGGATAGAAAATTCATCTCGAAGATATCCTAGACCAAGCAATTGTTGTCATGGATCCAACTAACCAGCAAGTCTTTGAAGTGGAGCAGTTTCTTCAACCCAAAATCAAACTTTACCTTCAATATGTGAAAGTACTTTATTTCATTCGTTTTACGACGAATGACGAACCAGTGCGACGATCTACAACAGCGACTGACACCAGAATATGTCAATTATTCACCAGGTGCGTATAAGGACCATCGGATAAGGCACAACGAGTGACGGGTGTGTTGCCAGTGCTTTGGGGAAGACACTGGGATTGGCAAGAGGACCCATCGTAAGGATCAGCTACATTAGTGATGGTTACACTATGGAAGACGGTGTCAGGACATGATTATAGTGGTGTGGGTGACATTGACAGGAGCTGAAGATCCAATGGACTGATGTGCGTTCGGATATGCAGCCAATAATTTAGGGAGTGTTGTGTGTGTTAGTTTTGTTTGATAGAGAAGTGCTTACTGGTAGCATTAGCTCAGCTAGTAAAATGAATAGTAACGAGCGTACTTTAAACTGTTTTAGTGAGGACAGTGAGTATGATTATTTTAAGGCTAGGAGCTGTACGCACCCAGACTCAAGTAATGACAAAGCCTGAAATAGTGCACTCCTACCTATTTGCTACTATTGCTACCCAGTTAGGATATATGTTAGGGAGCAGTACTACATACAGTCATAAACTGGTTACGGCATTACGGCTACTTCAAAGCACGGAAGTTCAAGATGGGGTCCAGATCAGGTGTCTAGCGTGACACAAGTCGGCTCCATCATGGGACGTATTGAGCAGACCACAAGGATACATGTCGACAAGATGACAACGATACTGGTGACTATGTCAAGGGCAGACTTGCACCAATCAGGGCGTGGATGTAAGCAGCTGATGCTAAGCAACAAGACTAGAATCAATGGTTAACAGGTTTCAAGCAGCTTCAGTCATGATGTCCCTAACTACGCCAGCAATAACTAGAACTACTCTTAAAGAATATTACTGTGATACTTCATCAGATGCATCATTGATCAACTCTTAGCTAAGCGGTTATTCAGCGAACTCAATGTCTTGTGACATACACATGCTACGAAACAATCAGAACAGTGACAATGAACAATGTAGTGATTCGAGACACAGTTCCCCTCCCCAACCACTCACACTCATTCAGCCAACTCAAAAAGTGGCCGGATCACCAAGCTAACACAGTTATCCATCCTCGTCGCCTGATGGGAAGGGAGAGGGGCAGTTCTGGATCCGAAAATCACTTCACCTGCTTCGCCACATCATCATCATACAGTACCATTGCGTGTTTACAAGGATGGACATGAATACCATGTTATCACACCAACAAAATGGCAACATGTACCACCCAGTGCGATACACTACTATGGTGACTATGACCTTGATGGTAGTTGGGATACTGTTAACTTAACAATAGTGCAAATACACACTCACAGGATAAGTGACTTACATCTCAACCAGGGTCATGTGGTTACACAGTGTGAGGAACAACCTGACATTAGATACCATTTCTCAACACCTACAGTCACAAAATGTTCACCAAGTTTACATAATATGCGATTATGGGGGCTGCACTACATTTACCACCACAAATACATCGTACGGAAGAGGTAACAGATGGTGCCAAGTACACTTATGCCAATTCACCATCTGTACTTTCAGATACACCGAACTACAATTTGGAATCAAATTCGTCAAGGGACACGATTTCAGTTGATCTACTGGATGGTGCCATGCTTCATTCATGGAATGGACCACTACCACCAGTTAAAACAGGACTTTTTATTTTAATTGTCAGCGGAGAAGGCCCAACAGGGTAAACACTTAAATTACACCGTGTAATTTGACCATGAGATACAATCACTCCAGTGTGTTGATGTACTGGGTTGCTTAAGAAATTCCCCTCAAACACAACAAGGGAATCCCACAGTGAACATGCGTACAATTTCCTCGCTCGCTTATTACTTCCATGAACATGTTTTGCAAAGGATCGCAGGCAGGGACCATCAAACAATGGATGGTAACAAATGCATACCAATTCGGAAAACAACACTAAAAGTGAGAGTTGTACTAATCCGGACCAGGTGTCCAAGCCAGTAGAACATCTGACCACCGAAGCAAGTTACAGGTATAATGACGCAGCAGTAATGCTAAGGATAATCTTCATAAATACAAACAGACACTAGTTCTTTAAGAGCGCAGGGGCATACTGGCCTAATGATAGCAGCAGGTTTGAATCTCTGGAGGAGGATAACATTCAGTAGCAAACCAATCTTAATGTTTTAATTTACTGTTTAAATCACGGAATCAGTAGACTGAACAGGTTTATATCTTTCAGGATTTTAAAAAACAAATGCCTATATGTCAAGAATAGGACAGACAGATATTTTGTAGTAATATACGCATTGGAATCAACCGATCCTTACTGTTAACATTGTTTCTTTCTACGCTGTTTGGCATTTATATTTGATTGCATTTTAAATATTTTTATTATGTCCTCCTGATGTGAGGATAAATGGAAACGACCTAAAATTATCCATAAAAGACACAAACAATTTTCATATTTTATTGCATTTATTTACAATTGTGTTGATTTGCACATTCTCAATCAACAAGATTTAGAATCTGTTTAGGATTCATACTTAAGCAACTAAACCAGCTAGTAATACACTTTCATTTCCATCAATGTACAAAATACCATTTTATCTATACTGATGCTCTGAAGCCACACAAGTACAATGCACGGTTTGTTTTAGTGAAATACCAATAACTGAAACAGCAATCATTACCTCAGCCGGTGGTTAACATGCTAAACATTCATTCAGCCAAACAGACAGAAAGGTAGAAAAGAACTCTTAGCCCTTTTTTACCATTGGGCTATGTCATTGGGTTATTACATTGTAACTGTGATAATTTCTTACTGAAACACAAATTTAACCTTTTTTTCCTCCTATTATACGACAATTTGACACTTTAGCATAATTTCAAAAAGAAATACGGCAAAAACCTGCTCTGCTCTTACACACTGTTAGTTTTCTAAGGAAAGATAAGACTGAAATTAGGCTTTCAGCTTTGTACTACACAGACAGCTATAACCACAATCACAACTTGAATGTTTCACTCTGCATTCGTAGTTCTTTATTCAATCGAAGCATGTGAAATGCACAGCACAAACTTGTGCAACTAACACCCAACACGAATGAATATGGCAGTTGTGTTTTTCCATGATGATTAGAACCTCTTCATCTGGGGCAAACGAGGTCACTACCTTCCAAAATCAAAGTCAGACCGGAGATGCTGCAGCGGGTTGATTTGTTTTGCTTGATTGTCATTGGATCTGGAGATCAGTTGGGGCACGTCCAAGTCTGGTTCAGTCGGCTGGAAACAGCATTTTGGGCTGCAGTATAAGGAATCCAAGGCACACCGACATTCCAAACAAGGATCTGTTGCAACACCAACCAGCTCACCAACACGATACCGCACACCCAAAATATCGCATCCAACTGAAACATAATAAGATAAATGTTAGAATAAGCAAAAACAGTGGACAGCATAAATAATGTTTATGTTGCGGACAAACCATTGCAGATAACAACTTTGCACGAGCAGATAACTGCTTTTACGCAAACACAGAATAACGTCCAGACAGCTAAGCAATCGTAGTCAGTTCTTTGAGATTTGCATTGCTTAAGCAGGGTGCAAAGTATCCCATAAGCATTTAAGAATTGCCATTTAGCTATCTGTTTAGTAATCGTGTGTGGTTATGCTGTATATGATGAACAGGGAGATACACTTAGAAAGACTAATAAGCTACAAAGAATACTACAAATTATTCTACAAAAATTATCATTTCACCGAACAGACCTTTGAAGCCCTAGTTAAGGCCCTACACAACATACAGTTGGTATTATGACGTTATGAAGGGGGGTGGGATTTAGACTTAATGGTGCGTTGACAGCAAGGGCCTCAGTTACAGAGAAAAGCATATGCATAGACTATGACTTGACCGTAAGTAACAGCTATTTATTTACTATTGTATTCCAAAAGTTTTGTTAGTAAGTGTTAAGGATTTTTAAGTTTCCACCTGCAGTTACAAGGATTTAAAACTAGTTGAAGTTGTGAAGTTATCCAGTGGCACACTAGTCACAGCATACAACTCGTAAGACGAACTTGCATGGTCATCAGTGCCAATGTACAGGATGCCCGTAAATTACTACCCTAATAGCAAACATCCATTAAAAAATAACAACGAAAAACAATCGTATTGCGGTTTCGTCCATCACAAAGAACAACTCAATGGTTTTACTCCAAATGCTTGAAACAGGTTTGACAGTACCTGGTGCAAAATTGAAAATCGGCTCTACCAAGTAACCGATTTTTAATTTCACGCCAGGTATTGCCACACCTGTTTCAAGCATTTGGAGCGTTACAAAATGTATAGTTTCTGTGTCTCTCCAGCTCTTTTTAAGTCTGTCATCCAAGTTTGTTTTCTGGTGGGTTGTGTAAAGAACCGACTCCACAAAACCATTTGATGGACAAAATGGAGCTACTTACAAGAATTTCATATGCTCCCGGTTCTGGCCTGTAAATATTTTACAATACTTAGCGCGAAATTTAACATCGGCTTGGTACTTTGCGAGCAACAATTGGTGTGCATGTGTCAGAGTATTACTGTCAATTTTTTTGGATTAAAACATTTTGAGTAATTCTTGCCGATGAATGAAACCGCATTACGATTGCTGCCTTTCTTCATTTTTCATAAAAGGTTGTAAATAGGGTATTAATTTATGGACGCCCTGTATTTTCTTTTTACCTCAAGCTTCTATCTTCGTGACTTGTATTACTCTTTACCTGCTAATTGCTCTTCTGAGTACATGCACTACCTGTTTTACATGACAAACATTGGCAGCCATTTCTGTATGTTCATGCTCATACACCAGTTGCTAATGAAATGCTTGGAAGCAAGATTATCCTTTGTGTGTAATTCTTCAACTTTAAAATATTTCTTTTTCAACATATTTCTTAGGTAGCATAGTCACATTTCAGAATTTAAAGCAATACTTCGGAAGAACTATCTTTGGCGTATTCGATCTCTTGACCTGGCTGAACTTAGTACTAAAGTAGAATCGGTTGCGGAGAGGGTGATAATCAACCTGGAATCCAAATTTTCTGCTCTAAAGGACAGCTGCGAGGCCTGGTCAAGGGCTTTCTTTGCTAAGCAACAACAAATCTTAGACGAACTTATGGAAGATATGGTTGGTAAATTGGGTGCAAAACTTGAGACAAAATCTGAAGAATTGCTACAGTCTTTGTCAAGCAAAACAACAAATCTCTGCACCAGCAGCATCAACGTGCCTCTCGGGGAGACTACGCAAGGCGAAGTAATGTGCAAGGGGGAGATCGCCGATCTTAAAGTAAAGATCAAACTTTCAAATAATGGTATGTTGACGATATTATCTGCACACATTGACCATGAAAGTGAACCGTCAGTTGAGCACCGTACACCCGGTATGTGTTTCGATCCGACTATGGAAAAGAATATCACCTTTAAACGTGGTGGTCACAAGAGAAATCATAGAAAATTTGCCACTCATGACTTAGCTGCTAACAAAATTAATACCGAAGAAGCAAACAGTAGTATAACTCATTCTGCAATTGCAAAAGTAACCGCTGATCCGACACCCAATATTACATCGTTATGTAGAACACAGAACAGGGCTCGGAATGAAATCCTTGTACCATTACATGACCAGAAAGGGACTGAACTAAACAAAATTGCTCCTATCAATCAGGACAAAGTGCCTACAGGATTACCCTGGAACGAACGGACAACAATCATTGGTGACTCGAACGTAAGAAATTTAAGAGGAAGCAGTCACCAAAACTCAGCAACGTGGACCTACCCAGGGATGCGAGTGGAGGACTTATCCGCGAAGTTACCAGAACTCCTAAGAGCCAGCGATAAGTCCGGTTCCTTTATTATTTGTGTGGGCTCCAATAACGTGGGGTCTCTCCCACCTAACCGTATTGCTCTAACTCTCTCAGCCTTTACGTCTTCGCTTAAGACAGCCTGCCCCAACTCTCGTATTACAATAATTGGTCTTTTCCCAAGATTGGGTAGGGTGAATCGCGATGCTGATCATCTGGTGGTTCACACGAATACTATTATCAGGAAGATGTGCGTCGAACAAAATCTGTCCTTCCTATCACTTGACCATGAAATTGTCAACGACTCTACACTTTTGGCCAGAGATCAAATCCACCTTACATCCAGAGGCAAGGTGTTATTGCAACAGAAACTAGCTGATCTCCATGTGCCTACGGAAAACTCGTTGATGTAAATGGGACAGCCTTCGGTGCAACCCCAAACCGTGTCGTAGGGACAAGCTCAAACCATCTTTCATGTGTTTTCTTTAATGCACGCAGTATAGTACGGAATATTGGCAGTTTTTGTGATTTAGTTGATAATGGGGGGTACGACTTGATCTTTGTGGTGGAGTCATGGTTACACAATGACTTTACGAATGCTATATTAAGGGGTCAATTAAACCTTTGCCATACTACTGGTTCTACGTCAGTCCCGAAACCCAAATCTGTTCCTTTAAACATAATAAAATTAAAACGCAAAAAACTAAAGTTTTGGAAACGTTATAAGGCAAATCCTGAGGAAGCATCACTTTTAGCATACAAGACAGTAAGTAAGTCCTATTCTGAAACAGTTGAGACTTGGCATTCGGATGCCGAGCAACGAGTTATCAGAGATGGAAATATCTCTACCCTTTTCAAATATTACCGCAAGATGACAAAAACAACACGCACATTACCCCCATTCCAAGCACCTAGTGGGTTCCTGATTGATAATCAGTCGAAGGCGGATGCCTTGAGCTCCATATTTGCATCAAATACAATTTTGGACGACGCAAGTCAAAACTTGCCCGGTCCTCAAGCTAAATCTTGCCACTGTAATTGTGAATGGGTGAGTTTTGACCAACAAAGTGTGATATCAACCTTGTCAAAGATTAAGCCAAGCAGATCCTGTGGACCTGATGGCATTTCTGCTTTTCTGTTAAAACAAATCTGCACTGAAATTTCCTATCCACTATCAAAACTCTTCTCTCTGTCATTTGAACAGGGAGACATACCTGAGGATTGGAGATCTGCAATTGTGGTCCCAGTCTTTAAGAAAGGGTCTCCATCTGACCCCAATAACTACAGGCCAATAGCGCTTACCTGTGTGGCATGTAAGGTTATGGAGACAATCATTCGCGCTAAACTTCTAGGGTTCTTGGAACGGTTCTCTATTATTACCCAGGACCAATTTGGTTTTCTTCCTGGGAGGTCAGCAACTCATCAACTTCTTTGTATATTAGACAGGTGGACTTCTGCGATGGATGTTGGAGGTTCGAGCGATACTGTTTACTTCGACTTCAAAAAAGCTTTTGAATCAGTTGTTCATCGAAAACTTTGGCTAAGCTTTGTAGCTGCGGAATAAATGGTCATCTTCTAAAGTGGCTTTCAGCTTTTCTTCGAAATCGCTCCCAGCGGGTAATTGTTGAAAATACACTCTCACACCAGGTTAATATGCCGAGTGGAGTACCACAGGGATCTGTGCTTGGTCCAATACTTTTCTTGATCTATCTAAATGATCTGGATTTAGGATCCTCTTCACCTTTTGGTGTCAAATTTGCAGACGATCTTAAATCAACTGCAGTAAACTTATTACCAGGTCCTTCTAGTGTTCTCGAGGACGAAATAGCAAGAGTTTCGTATTGGTCAAGTATTTGGCAGTTACCACTTTCTTCTTCGAAATGTCTTTCTTTTCATATTGGTCCTGGGTGTTTAAACTATAGCTATACACTTGACGGTGATAGTCTTCCATTCGTGGAGGAGGTAAAAGACTTGGGCATTTGGTTCTCCAGTGATCTAAAAACTTCCCTTCATTGCAATAAAACTAGTTCTTTGGCATTCCGCAGACTAGCTATTGTAAATAGATGCTTTACATCTGGTAACCTTAGAACTAAAGTTTGGGCATTCAAAATCTTTGTTCGTCCGATCCTGGAATACGCGTCACCTGTTTGGTCGCCGTATCTGGTGAAAGATATTGATTTGATCGAATCTGTTCAGCGAAAATTTACTAAGAAGTTACATGGACTACGTGAGTTCAGCTATGCTGAAAGACTATCCAGGACTGGTCTCGAGCTACTGGAATTACGTAGACTTAAATTCGATCTAATCCTAACCTATAAAATTCTTCGCAATCTTCTTTCGGTGGATCTTCCATTTTTCGACCTTGCCCCGAGCCACCATAATACCAGGGAACACATATGGAAACTAGCAGTGCACGGTTCGCGCCTAGATTGTAGAAAAAACTTTTTTGCTAATCGCGTTGTGCCTGTTTGGAATGCTCTTCGCCCAAGAACAGTTTGCATGGATTCTGAGAGTGGCTTTCGTTGCGAACTGTTGACAGAAGATCTTCGGCCATTCCTTAAACGCAACTCATGATCCAGCAACTGTAGCTTAAATATCCCCCTCCCCCCCACTTCGAAATGGTACGGTCTAAGCGGCTCACAACCCTTCCGGCAACCATCCACCATCGAGTGGTAAACCTCATTATTATTATTATTATTATTATAAATCGCAGTTGGAATAAATTGGATAATATGTGAAAAGCATAAAAAATGAATATTTCAATACATGCGTAAATAATGGAACGGTTGTTTTGTGTGAACTATAATATTTTGGTCAGACAATAAGAACACAATGATATTGTGTGCAGCGTGAGTATCTTAACATTCACATTGTGTAAATCAAGGTGAATTCGTAAATTGTGTATTGTTATTTTTTCATCACAAACTCCCCGTGCTGGGCGTGGGTAAATTTCCTACCTGCTGCCTTCCTTGGATGTGGTTACCGTTTCTAAGGTTCTCTCTGCGGAATCAAACCCTGATTCCCCGTTACCCGTAAAAACTATGTTAGGTACGTAACCTACCAAAAGGCAATATTTGAAAGTAACTCATCAGGGGCGCACATAAGAACTGTGATATCACTATGTTGTTACACGTTGTAATTAACCATTTAATGGTACATCCATCCGTATTGGCTTCCCTGTATGACTCGGTTTTGCGACAAATAGTTCAAATTCATTTTCTTGTTTTTTTTCTTTCCTGAGAAATGATTTTGCGACATTAACTCCTAACCTGTGTAAATGTTGCAAACGCTATTGTCAACGGGTCGTACGACATACCGGAAAGATTTATGTCCCTTTAAATTTAACGTACAGTGACTATTTCTTTATGAGCTGCTTGCATTTTGCTAGTTCTATGTAGCTGTCAGATATACAATTTTTTAATACAACTAAAAATTATCTGTGTCATATTAAACCGTTGTCCCTCATATTTCAGTCTAGCTGTAATACCCATCAGCCTTTGACTAGTGTTCATAGAATAGATATAAGACCACCCAAGTGAAAGATTCAAAATTTTGGAATTTTGTTCTTTTGCAACACCACAATCAAAATCTCGGCCTATGCACACATCCGTTGTATAAGCCCAGGCAATACAATTACCTATGATGTGTGGTAATGCAGACTGTCAGGTATTTAACCCTTTAGGTTTGTTTATTATTTATTGCAACATCAAGGCGGAAAATTAATAGTCAGCAGCCTTTCACAAGGGTAATAAACTGGGATTAGCACAACATCTAGTAGGATTAAGAGAAGAGACCAGACTTTCTGTTCCCAGGACTCCATAATCTCTTCATACACGTTATAGACTAATGCACATGCCTGTAACCTTCCGAGAAAAAAATTGTGAGCCGTATCTCTATAATTAAAATGCTAAGGCTCTGCACGTGTTTGAAATGTAATATAAGTTTTATTCAACTAGGATCGCTATAACGGTTTTTGAGATTAGTACAAAGGGAAACACTTTGTAAAACATATCACTCGTTAAATAGTTTAAATGTTCAATCCTAGCACGGTGTGCTTTACAACCTACCTTTTAACAATAACAAAGAAGTTATTTAAAATAATTATTCGTCCGCAGTTCTGCATATTCAGCCAGCAATGACGATTGCCACAGTGTGTTCAACGATGTAGCTGAACCCACTTGACTCAAACGATTTATTTGTTTGTTTGTTAATTAGTGGTTTTAAAGGTTTTGTACTTAATTTTACTCAACGTCTTCATCTTAACCAGACTGGAAATTTAAATTAAATTCATTAAATTATTCAAACAGTTTGCTTTAACGAACTAAAACTTAATTGTTTTTTTCTTCAAGTTATCACTTAACCATTATGCCTTAATAAACTCAAATTTAAAACTTTTTTCTCATCACTTTCATTATGCTTTACCACCACAAACTGATTACAACGTTATTTATTTTTTTACTTCTATCTCTCAATGGCTAAGTGTAACGCTTTACTTGGAAAACTACAGCACATAAAAAATTAACAAATATTAAATGGGTGCATATCATTCGATCAACTTTTAAGTCCTACATAAAGTAAGAGTTGATTTCATGGGCAACTTGAAAACGGAATCTGGGAATATCCCTACCGGACTGTCTGCCTGTCAGGATAATGGTTCCCGCGAACTGAGCAGCCAGGTCGCGCGGCCAAAAAACACAGCGACGTGCCGCGCGGCCACGTCCGGTTTTCATTGATACTTCTCGATCACGTGGTGAAAAATGAACCCGGAGCAAGTACGATCGCCCTGTGGCCGCCTGCACGCCGCCTGGATCCCAGTGGTCGCGGCGACAGGCTGGCCACTGCGGCCAAGTGCGCATTGCTACATACACCGTAAGCATTCTCGTTGGCTGTAGCGACCTGGCCGCGCGGTGGCCCTAAAGTGAGAGATTAGGAGGATTCTTCAGCAGGCATGGGATACATTCTGGATAATATTTTGGATTTAGATTTTTGGACTTCCCCTTGAATTGCATAGATTATGGTCCTACCTCTTTTTGACATATTCCTTATTGAATAACCTTATTGACTTCGAGTACCCCTAGTTTTTGTTTCAGCTCTTTGTGACAGTAGGACATGTGGCCATTCTTTGAAATTAGTTGTCTCGAGTACCAAAAGTGATTTAAGAATGGGTCTTCTTTGCTAATGGAGTTGCACAGGTTGTCAAATCTGTAACTTTATTTATCTTAAAGAAACAAGTGAGGAAGTTAGACTTTTGTATCTTGTTAGACCTTTTTAATTCATTGTCAAGCTTTGTTTTGTTTTGCTTTGTTTTAAAGTTTTGGGTCGTGCAGCAGTAGCCATTCTAAATAATTCTGACTGTAACTTTTGACTCTTCATGCCAATAAACGGTATTATTACGTTTGTTGTTACATTAAAATTAACGCATTTACTCAGAACGCAGCTTCTACTTTGAAAAAGAAGACATTTTGCTTCGAAAATTAAAGGCCCATTAAAGTGTTTGGCAGGTAATGGCCCTGTAACATCTCGGACCTACTACGGGAAGTTTCCCAGTTCAAATCCTGAGTTTGCCCTTCCTTTACTAGACCTCTTTCTGCTTATGAAAAGTCTCACAAAGTTAAAAATGGTGCTGATCATCTGTAAGAGAATTAAAGAAAAACTCCACAAAATTAAAAGGTATTTTAAATAATATTTTTTTAAACCTATTAGCCCAATTTTAAAATTCGACCCACAAAAATGATTAAAAACAATTTTTAAAATTTTACTTCTTCGTGGAAATAGTGCATGTTAAATTAAACGGCTTTCACCAATGATTGTACTCAGAATCGAAATATTTTTTCAAACATAGGACTCCATTATAAATTAGTCCTAAAAATGCTTTTAAAAAATTAAAAATTCTTCGTCACAATGGAAAAATATTTCCCCATCTCCCCAAGTTTAAAGCACGGATGACAACTTTTAAAATTAGTCGAAACGTCAGGCTAGGTTAGGTTAGGACTAACCTGAGTTCGACGATTAATTGGTTAACAAACTGCTCATCTATTTATTTCGAAATTTGTTAGGAATATTATAAAAACTTATTCGAAAGGCTTTTGCGATGAAAGCCTTTCAGGGGGGGGGGGGGCGCACTTCTGAAGAGTAGGGGATGTGTGTGTAGGGACGAGTTGACAGAACCACAAATGGGGTTTGCTTTTACGACTACTAGAGTGACGCCGGGTCTCTAAATATGACCGGATATTTTAATGTCAGACACATGTTCAATGTGGATACATTTCGTTTTAAATTACCGAAAATGATGCAATGGCCGGTTTTCCAATTGCAGGTGGTCTCTAATAGTGGCCGGGTCAAAATAGTTTGATTTTTAAATAACCTGGTATTAAACGAACATTTTTTACTGTATGTAAGCTTTTCATTAAAACTCACGGGTCGTGAAATTTCCAGGTCTTCCTTGTCTTCTGTTTCTGGATCTAACTGCTCTTTTGCTCACAGCCACAGGAATCCTTGTTTTTTTTGGAATAGCTAAAAAGTAGGGAAAAACGTCATATTCAGTATTCTTGTGCATACAAGTATTATCCAATAGACACTATGCGTACAGGAACACGTCAAAAGAAATTGTCTATAGTGTCCGCGGCCTATCTTGAGTTCTCCGCAGAACGAACACAGACAATCGATTGTACGTTTTCAGTAGTAGAGTGCCTTGTTGATATCCAAGATGGTTACAAAAACAATGGCGGCCATCGATTAAAGCCACCCCCTGCAGGAAAACGTAGCCACTCACAAAATACTTGAAGGACTCAAGATACACCGCGCACACAATAATACAACGGAAAAAGGAAGGGAATGGAAAAGCAAGGAAAGGAATACGGTGCGTGTGCTGGGCTTATATTTCTGTATAATAGTACAATTTTTCTGTCAGGAAATGGCACAAAGGTAACCGCTTACAACTCACCCAACTAAAAATAAAACGTGAAGTAGGACGTTCGAGCGCACAACAACAAATCAATACCACACGATGTCTCGTCACACAAAACTTAAACCGAACACTTAACCAAATTCAGGTCATTGAAGGTGTTCCCGTAGACACACCTCCTTCAGTTTGTGTTTTAAAAAAGCAACCGACACAGCCGAGACGACTTCCTCACCAAGCGCATCCAAAACAGGCACCACTTTCAGTACGAAGAAATGTTTCCTTCAATTAAGTCTTGTCCGCGGATATATGAGTTTTAGGTGGTGACTACGTGTTTTGGTATAGTTATCCAGTTCAAACAGTGGCAAGTCGAGAGGTAATAAGTGATGTAGAATTTTGTATGTTAAAATTAAGTCCGCCTTCAGACGGTGCAACTCTAACGATTCCAGGCCAAGCGATTTCAGCCGCTGCCTGTAAGTTAGGCTGTGCATGCCAGGTACAGCCTTTGTGAAACGGCGCTGGGCAGCCTCGTTTTGGTCGATGTCCTTCAAAAGGCATTCGAACAAACCTGACTTGCATACTCCAAAATTGGACGCACGTAAACTTTAAACACCGTGCGTTCTACAAAGCAGTAAGGAATATCCTACCCCAACAAAAAAGGACTGTGTATTCAACATTACTTCGATGGTTGTGGAAAGCTTCATTATTATAATTTTACTCCTCATCATTATTGCTTAATGTAAGGGTACGCCTGATCTTTTGGGTGTTATATGCAACAACGAAATGTTCTGCAGGTGTTGCTGTTGTTTTGGGGGCGTTTTTATAGGTCCCATTCTAGTGAACCAATCATTGTGCACATTTTTGTTAAGAATGATTTACCTTCTCACGCTGCAGCGCATGAGGTCCCTGCATCGTGAAAAGGCAAATTATTTCAAACGAAAATGTATACGATGATTCGTTCATTAATGGGACCTATAAAAACGCCACCATAAACAACAGCAACACCAACAAAACATTTCGTTGCTGCATTTAACACCCGCAAGCTCAGGCGTAGCCTTACATGAGGAGTAAGACCATAATAATGAAGCTTTCCACCCACAACCGTCGAAGTAATATTGAATACATAGCCCTTTTTTGTTGTGGTAGGATATTATGAACCACGGCAGAGCCACCACATGGTTCCATAGCTTCTACAGAGTCCTGCGCACTCGGCTTTAACAGCGCCACTGGCCGTGCGGCCAGAAATGCGGTGACTGGAGGTCGCGATTTTGGGAGCCATCAATCGGGAGCGCCACCATGCGATTCCATTGTTATCAAGTGGATGCTGCACATTGGGCGTTCTGGTAGCATGGCCAGAATGCATTGACGTGTGTTCTGAACTTGCAAAATGTGTGCTTATGGTGGCCCTGGTGGCTCCCCAATGGTGGCTATAAACTTGTTGATTATATGGCTCCCCGTAATGGCCCACAGTGTGCAGGGGCGCTAAAGCAAAGAAAACGACAGAAATGTAATTTTGTTGTGTGGCATGCCTTGTTTTATTTACCACCAAGCAGGAGAGGCGTTCATTCAGTTTGGGCAGCAAAAATTGTATAGTGTAAAAAATAAACGTATTAATAATAATTAAATGATACATATAGACAGGACCCCACTGAAGTCCTGTGTTGGGAAGGAAGAGACCTCCATTTTACTAACTTAATTTAGATTTAGCTAGCTAATTTCAACAGGAGGTGATAAATGCATACATGTCGTTAGGAGGTGGAAGTATCCATGTTGCAACTCTCTCTTGACACAAGACCGTCAGGGAGAGACGCTACAGGTTTCGCTTCTTGGCTACATGTATGCCAGTTCATTCAGCTTGTCTAGAATCTTATTTTAATACAGATCTCCGCGGCTAAGAGGCGTAAACTTGGCTAATTACGCCGCCGTCGAAGAATATTTTAAGAGACACACTTCTACTTGCACTGCATTACTAGCCTACCACGAAAAAATATTAAACTGTGTATTTGGGACAAGTTTTATAGTTTGTGTCGTTATAATTTGTAAGTAAATATGTTTGATAAATTAAAGTAATGCTTAATTTTTTTCCCGTTTGGGAAGGAATAAGGCTTATTGCTCTTACAACCCGATAGACCTCCATGGTACTCAGCGAACTTTTTCCCCAAAAGCGGCAGTTTTAATTTCCTGCACGATGCTGGCGTGAATGGTTCGCCTTGTCAAGTTATTTATGAACTAAACCTTATAATGACCAAACCGTATTTTTGTAGTTTCATTTTATTGGTTCGCTTCATTAACTACTTTTTTTTTTAATTTGTTAAATTGCGCGTGGTTTCAAGCAACATCGCTCTAAAACAATTGCCATACTCTTAAAGAAGGTTGTGAAACGTAGGCGACACCACTAAGAACCATAACGACGGTCGTTATTAAAAACTTTTACTTTTGCGCACTGTAAATTTTAAATTCGACGTAAACACCGATCTGTGAAAGTAGATAGGCATTGGAAGATTGGCATTGGAAAATGAATAAACATATAATAGACCTTTTCCTGTCCAGGGAAATATTAAAAAGAAAGAGTTTTACAGCTTAGTTGAAACCGTGCTTGTGGCTTGTCAGCATTCATCCTACTCTTCCGCGTAACTGTAATTGTTTCAAATGAGTGTAGGCTGTAGGCGTGTACTCAAAGACGGGTTGCCAACAAACAAAAGTTTGGAGCACTAGTGCCATCGAGTGCCATCTAATTCCTTCTAGATCTAGTTCTAGATCTAGTTCTAGTTGCTCTCAGCCAGCAAAGGAATGGACAAAGAAATATCTTTTATCACAACAAACAAGCCACGAGCCTTCTGAATTTTTGAGTAAAAGTTTGGGACGTCCTCGTGCACCTGGAAGCAACATGTAAAGATCATAATAATAATAAGTTGATGCGGCTCTTCTGCAGCTGGACAGGGAAGGACCTTAATAGGTCACTAACACCCAGTGATAGAAGAATTAAAAAGATAAGAACGTGATAAAAGGCAAAACCAGCCAGAGACACTGTAAGGAACTGTAACGATATTAATGCCACTAGATGGCACCACGGTAGAATATAAAGAAAATACCCTGGCGCCATCTAGTGACAGTAATATCGTTAACCTTTATAGCTTGCTTCCAGGTGCAAGAGGACGTACCAGATTTTTACTCAATGATTAAGGAGGAACATGGCTTGTTTGTTGTGTTTAAAGGTATTCCTTTGTGCATTCCTTTGCTTGCTGCGAGTGAGAACTCAATAGGGGTAGATGCTGCACAAGCTTATTTGGTGGCAACCCGATTTTAACAACGGCTCTTCTGTAGTTAAATTTTTATTTACAAATAAATCAATGTCAGTTTTAAAAAAGAAATTTCTATAATTCAATATATTGTCTTAAACTAACCCTGAATAATTACACTTTGTAAAGTGTTGTTGCTTACCTTTCAAACAGCGAAAAAGTGTTGGGATTCCTAACAAATTTTGTTTTGGAAAAATTTTTTTTTCAGCGTTAACTGAGGCTGACGTTTAAAACAATACGGCGA
>JAHWFP010226859.1:0-14273 GCA_023313725.1 Lithobius niger
AAATCCCTTCCCATGCTTTAAATTTAGTTTTGTGGCTTTAGAAGAATGCTGGACCCCAAGTGATTTAACCCTAGTGATTAATAGGTCCTAGTTTGGTTCAGTGTCTATAGCTACATTTTTTTTCGAACAATTTCGGCAATTTTTCGGAGTTAACATGGAGGGGACAACAGGCCGTTCGGCTCCAGTCTCTTCCTTGGATCTGCCCTCGACAATAATTTAATCAAAATTTCTGTATTTTAAAGCATGGAAATAGGACCTAAGCGTAGTCACGAACTTGCTAGAAGATACTGAGAAGAAGATAGAAAAAATTGAAAATTTAAGCCCTGCAGCGAAAATGGTCATGGTGTCAAGGTGCTAGGTCAGGCTTTAGTATTTGTTAGAATTCGGTCATGTGACTCATGGTATTTTTGCTGAGATGCTATCCCTAACTGTGGGAAACACACATAACGATAATCCGATGCAGATCATCAGGGATGTCAGTAGCCAAATCGCCAAAAGGCTAACAATCTTCTCATTTGGCTAATAATTATCGTTTCTAGCCAAATTACTACGGATTTTAATTAAATCCGTCACCAGGACAACAAAGTTTTCAACTTGTGTTCCAGACAGTAAATAGGAGTAGGAAGCCTGTCTCCTGTTGCTTCTGTTGTACTATTGCCTGGGCAAGAGGACAATTGAAATCTATGTTTAAATGGTAAACGCCAAACGTGTTTTAAGCACAGGACCTATACAGTATTTAAAGACGTACAAACCTAATATGCTAAACAATTTTTTGGGTGGTGGGTCCAAATATTTCATCTTTAATTCTTACGGGTAAATTTGTCACTTGGTTTTTTGGCTTATGAAAGTTGGATTTGGCTACTAAATTTGGCAAGCAGTTAGCCAAATTGCTAAAATAAAAAAATTGCCAGCTTTTATCCTGAGATCGTTATCAATGGGTTTGCACTGCAGCTTAAAAAAGTAAAGAGTAGGAAAAATTCAGGGCTTACCTCCCTGAGCTTCGATAGTCTAAGTGTCAGTCATATAGACAGCTGCAGAAGTTTTAGTTTTACCACCGAAATCCTGGTTCTTACACAGGGCGCAGAACGGACTTTAACCAAATTGTTTCTAACCGAGATGGCCTTCCAACCCTCCTGACTTTCGTTATTTATAACCAATTTTTGACGGTTTTCGTCGTTTTAAAGTAAATTGAAGATTTCTCATCGGTTCGCTCATTTCCGTGACAGAAAAAACGTCAACTTCACTTTCTCTTATAACCTCCATGGCTAATAGTAACCGAAGGATCCGTGTGTTAATGTCAGTTAATAAAATCACTCCAGACCGAGTGCGTACTTCGTGAAGAGCGGCTTCCGTGCAATACGCAGGCGCAGCTGCTCTTTCATTCATTCATTAATCGCGATGACGCGAGAAACCGCAACTAGTTAGGCTAACTGCGGCCTTCTGTGGTTGAAACTCGAAATTTCAGAGTCAGCATGAATAAATAAAGAGTAACTGTGTATTTAAAAAAAATTTAAAATAATACACTGAATTTCCTTTTAAACTTATTTATTTAACTAAATACAGACGCAAACCTATTTACGTTGCCTTTTGGACTTATATGTCAAACTGCCTGAGCGGGGAATCGAACCCACGACCTCTGAAATCAAAGGCCAAGGTCCTACCGCTAAGCCAGATTGACACGGCATCTGTATTTAGTTAACCAATTTCGAGCCCATTGGCTTTCCGTCCCGTTTAACTTATTTATTTTCGCTGAGAGGCCATTAAGGGGAGAGGCCAGTAGGGTATTCCCCCCCCCCGAACTTGCCAGTCCGCCTCTGGGGCCTGATTTCCCCAACAGTAATAGAGTATGGCCTAGACCGGCTCCCGTTCAGGGGTGGCACGATCCTCCCTTCTCCCTCCCCCCCCTTTTTTTTTCCTTTTCAACTTTCTTGGAGCCTGAAACGACGCATCCTTCGAACAGGATGGACCGCTTTCGTAGTTACACAGTTACTGTTGGCTGGCTGAAGAGGTCAGGGCTAATACGGCGATGTCAGATATAATAAAGCCTTACGTTCTGATTCTGAACCAAACATGGGCTTTTAGCGGATGGCCAGTCAAAAGGACTGGACGAAAAATTAATCTGGGCTGGTCAAGGACGATGAAGTGATGCTTGGCTCACGGCCAGCAAACTTTCTCTTTTGAGGCAGAATTTCTCTTTCTGGGTCGATGAGGAGAGGAAGATTCTGGCCAGTAACAATAAAATACGTCCAAAAATGTTCTGCTCTGGCGGACAGCGATATAATGAAACCCACATTTCCTGTACGGTCCAGAATAACGTGTAATCGTTTCCTATATCTCTGGCCAGTCCATGAAAAGGTAGTTAAAGGGGCGCGGTTTTGGTGAGATTAAACCCAACCAGCAGGACGCACGCATGGAAAAAACGAGATTTAGAAAATATGAACTAGGCTTAAACGAGTGGCCAGTCATGGCTTCTCTCGTGTTCGGTATGTTGCATTTTCATTAGCTTTTAAGCTAAATGCATGAAGCAGTAGTAAAACCACATTGCAGAGAACGCTGTCTGTCTACGCCATTTTGTAATAGTTATTGGTTAGAATCTAGCGGTTAACGGTTTTTAACCAACGGGTCCGATTATTGGCACTGCTCGAGTATGCAAAGGTCGAGGGCGTCAGCCAGAGACATTTGCATACGAGAGCAGTGCCAATAATCGCACCCGTTAGTTAAAAACTGTTAACCCCGAGATTCTAGCCAATACTGCTGTTTTAAACCACGGTTGGAAAGTCGAGTTAACTCGTATTTAATTAAAACGTGTTTATTTTATTGTGAAAATATCTCGATATAAATGAAGGTCATTCCATTTTATTTTATGGAGGGTGGAGTGGTTGGTAGACCGACGAGTCCTTTGCGTCCGTTTGTGGGGGGAGTGGGTGGGAAGGAGACGAAGCGTCGTTTCGCCATATTTCACGCTAGCCAGCTCGCTTGTGTTTTCGAAGCTTTTCGGAAGGATAGAACTTCGATAAGAGGCCGCAGGGATAGAATGCCATTCTGGGATGGTATGCAATTCATTTTGAGTGTTTGTAGTTTGAGAATTGTTTAAAAAATACGGTAATGGGGGGGGGGGGGGTTATCGGTATGAATGAAGGTCATTGCATTTTAGTTGTTCCCGGTCGCGTGATCCGGAAGTGTCAAAAGTGTGGGTTATTGGCAAAAGTGTGGGTTATCGGCAAAAGTGTGGGGTAACTTGATAACCCACACTTTTTGTGATGACGCACACTTCCGGTGTTGGTTAACGGCATTTAACCAACAGAAATTTAGCATGGCATTGAGTTAGCGTGACGTCACAGCCGTGGTTTAAATATAAATGAATGTTTACCAAAACTTGCAACTAGTGTGGGCCCACCTTTATGGTAGCCACACACATACCAAAATCGACAAAACGTCGTTGCAAGACGAAACGTCGCATCTGGTGGAGAGACCCCCAACAGACGACACTAGAAGGAGCTTCGCTTTGTTGTCGTGAGACGCCTAAAGATTAGGCCTAAACTAGTCGCATCCGGTGTGTGGCGACCAGCTCATTCCTAAGGTTTTGGAGACATCGGCAGCACGCTGAGACAGGTTTCAACAAAATGTCCCGTCGTGCGACGTTTCTTCGACTTCGGTGTGTGGCCACCTTTAAACGAGCTGCACTAAAAGGAACGCAAATGGTAAAGGTAGTTGACTAGCATCAATCCGGCTAAAAAAAAAAAAACAAGATGGTGTGGAGTTGATTCAATGCCTCGTTCCACGTCTTCACGAGTTGATTAACATATTTTACTTACACTGAAACAGATTTAGATGAGGTGATACGAGACAAACCCCACAAAATTATTCTTAAACCATTGCTCTAATAACACCAGAAGCCACAACTAAACCCAAGCAAGGAAAGTTTTCTCAGTGTGCCGTTTAGTTCAACCGTGGAAGCCTTTACCTTCTTGTCAACGCCTATAATTAACTGATTCTCACTGATTCTTGACACAGGCCAAGTTCGCTAATGTGCATTGTAGTACCAACTCGTGCATTAGGGATTTGTTACATCTCCAAGTTTGAAGACCAAGCCTCTACCACATCAGCCTGTTTTGTTTGCTATGCTCAGGTTCACACAGCATCGGATTGAGATGCGTCGAATACCAACTCAATACTTTTACTGGTGTCAAGTCCAACAGAATACCGCTTAAAACGGTATCGTTTGGAATCGAATACGAAGTCTGAGTATCGAAAGTAGTAAAACTGTCTCGTTTATGGGAATTTCTAAAACTACCACTTTTGATTTACTGCTGTCGCTCCAGGTTTGTAGTTAGATCCCCACTGAGGACAATATCCAGGTTTAAAACATGCTTCGTTTGCATTTGGCAATTTTTCACAAACATGATTAGTAATTTGATAAATAAATGCTAATATGTTTTACGATTAAATTTAGAAATATTAATTTTAAGATTGGTATTGAACGTGATGTCAAACTAAGAATCGGGCACTTTCAGCTAATGGAAAAGTATCGAATACCAGACAGGCTTCTCTAGTACCGGACTTTTGATAGCCAAATTTGAAATTTGGATACAGTCAGCCAGTCCTTGACTCATTTTTATTGAGCTTGTTGTACTCTTCAGTGGCGCAATATGCTCACTAAGAAGTGCAAAAGAGTCCGCAGTCCACAGTCTCCAAGAAGTATGAAGCGGCAGTCCGAATCTCGAAGGTGCAGCAGTCCGCTGTTGCAAAAGAAATACAGTCCACCATCTCGAAGGAGTATAGTCACCAGTCTCGAAGTAGTGGTAGTCCATACTCTCGAAGAAGCTGTAATCCAGTCTCAAAGAAGCAGCAGTTCACAGTCTCGAAGAAGCAGCAGTCCAGTCTCGAAGTGGCAGTAGCCAACAGTTTCGAAAAAGTGGTAGTCCGTAGCCTCAAAGAAGATAGTCCACAGTCTCAACAAAGCGGGTGTCTGCAGTCACGATGAAGCAGCAGTCCGTAGTCTCGAAGCATCAGTCGGCAATTCTGAAGAAGTTCCAATCCGCAGTCTAAAAGAAGTGGTTGGTATTCAACAGTCTCGAGGTAGTAGAGTCCATCCATAGTCTCCCAGTGGTGCGAATTCGAGGATTAACCAGGATCACTAAAATGATGAAGTGGGAATGAAGGTATGTTGTTTTAACTACTCGAAGCGTAATTTACCAGTGTCATCGGTAACGCATCTTTTTACAAATCGTGCTTTTGGCCAACCTATTCTTATAACAGGGACGAATCACAGGAGTATTTTTTTTCTCCCTTTATCGTTGGGTAGGGTATTACGCCCACGTACTACTTAGACAACAGTGGTTTTAGGTAACGCTAACTAATCCCTACCCTTTGGAATGACGTCAATTTAAGGCGAAGTATGCATGTAAACCTGTCAGTCGCTTTCTTCTGCAAGTCCCCAGTGAGCGGCATTCTAATAACTTGAAATGAAAGTTAACGAATCTAATCCTCGAAGCTCCATCTGCTCTAAAACTCACGAGACCAAAATGAAGATTACTTCAATGCAGATTAAAATTAATGGGAACCGCAGGGCAACTTCGAGCAAATTTCGTCAAAACGTCAACATGACAAGATGAGTGCTGTTGATTGGCCATCAAATATCTATGAAAAGCTTCCTATACCGATCAAGCTTCCTATACGCAGTTGATGAGGCAAAATAAAAATAGTAATAATAATCGGGCGTAAAGTAAACAAACAACCAAGCAAGATGACGACACATCCCTTGAAAAAGATGATACGTTGGGCACGTGGGATGGGATCGCGGTAGGCCCTACCAGACCTCAACATGGTATCTACTAAAACCGAAATTGAAAAAAAAAATCACAACTTTTCCAGGATTACCATGACTGGAATACCAAAACATAAATTATCATTTTAAACAAACGTGTTATGGAATAGTAAAAAAAAAAAAAAAAAAAAAAAACTCCCCGCAAACAAAATCTTCCTATGCAATAGTCCTCCAATGAATTTTTTTTTTAATTCACACAATTCCAGGTTTTGACAAGCAGTTGTTCTTCATCCAGTCGTTCTTAAGAAAATCGATGATTTATTTTTTTTTAAATCACGACTTTTTCAGGAATATCAGGAAACTACGCCTCCCATAGTGGGTGCCTTGTTACGGTGGGTTAAAGTCGAGTGATAGACTACCAACTCCTTCAGCAGCTATGCGATATATCCTGGCAAATTTTCCATGACTATCAGGGCTGTAATGGGCACATCACAGATGAAACCATTTTCAAGACTTTTTCAAGGCTGATTTACAACCAATTTCCAGGGTCTTTGCACAGTAGACCATCAAAATTACCTTATAATTCCACTATTTTACCAGCCGTCATTGTTAGCACCAATGTGTTCTCTTAGTTTGCAGTAGGAAGCGACATCGTCGTAAACAATGACGAACATTATACCCACTCTCCCACCAATGGAGGAAGGAGGAATACAGCAACTAACAGTAAGTGGAAAAGCACTTGCTCAGCTGTGCTTCTAATAAAAATTGTTTGCACTGCACGGCACATCTATCTATAGAGTAGTGACATTTGCCGCCATATTGGCACCAGTATGGGTTTTGGAGGGCATAACTACAAGGTGCACTACATGAAAATGGAGGGGAAAACAACGGAAGAGCAGATTTCTTAGGCTTATAATAACAAAAATCGCGCGTTTTAGGTCTAAGAAATCACTCTTCACAGCATCGGCTTCAGTATACATGACGCCCTTCTGTTTCTCTCTGCAGTGCCCCTTGCAGCTAACCCATTAAGGCTCCAGCATAGAGTTATATACAATAATTCTATGTCGTGTCACTGCTCTATTGGCTTTCCTGTATGACTCAAGTTTTGCGACATTACTTCAAGCGTATGTAAATGTTGCCAACAGTCACTTTCTTGTTTTTTCTTTCGTGCGAGATGATTTTGCGACATTAACTTAGTTTAACCTGTGTAAATGCTGCAAACGCTATTCTCAATGGGTTGCACGTCATACCGGAAGGATGTATGTCCCTTTAAAATCTACTCGGTGTATTTTTCAGGTGGGCTATCCCACAAAATAGTTACAAGTTGTTCCACGTTTGACCGTACGGGGTCGCGACCCAGAAAGAGAACGCGCGGTAGTACTATCCACCAAAACATTATACCCTTTCGGCCCACCAAGCGTAGCACGGGCACCAGCTATAGTGTAATTGCTATTGTTCCATCAGTTGTTTTGGAACAATCAACAGACTTCGTTACGAGAGGCGATTCTTCCTACCCAAAGCAAGACACAGGGCGGAAGTATAACGCTGCATCTGTGGTTATCCCGTGTACAGCCGAGTAAAAACTTGCAAGAAGAAGGAAGTGACGTCACTCGGCCTCCCAATGAGAAATGTTGAGTCAAGGCCAGCTGAGCACGAAGCGGCCCTCCCAGCTACATGACAACACAGGGACCAGAACCGACTGAACCATCAATTCGTAAACAAAGTACACCCGGGTCGCCAAGCCACCAAAAAATAAACACTACAACAAACCTCTCATTCCGAACAGCAAATCACACGACGCCTTAAAGCAACATACCGCCTGCCTCACAACACCCACGCGACGATCACATCCGCGTATTTACCACAGCTAAGGTCAACTGAGACGGTAGCTTCGTTCCTCGCAACGGAAACGTAGCTACTGTCTCAATTGGCATTGCGCCTAATAGTCCAGCCAGCGTGAACCCATTGATTGTGTCGTCACAAACCGGAACGATTCTCGTATTTTAAAATCACAATTTATAATTTTCTAGACTAGTGTCTTATAATTTTGCTTCGGCGATCTATTGGAATAATTAATTTTAATTTTTACCGCATTAGTCTATTAGATTGTAGATCTCATGGTAATTATTGGAAAATTAGTAGATGTACACACAGAGATGAAACGTCATGATTATTGTACGTGCCCAATGCATTATTTAGTGACGGGTCGTTAGTACATAAAGTTCCATTATATTCAACAGAAAGTCTCCTAGACGCCACATTTAAAAAAAGGATTTTTAGCAAGAGAAAGACTAACGGTAAGTAAATAGACCTTTGGGGCCGTACTTGATGTTGAGGATCGAGAAAAATGGCGCTGGGAAGTATATCCCTATAAATTCCAAGAATACCTTCCTGCCACACTGTTTCCCCCAGAACACACCGACACACCTCGCAAACCCCACACTCTCTGCGTGGGAGACTGACAGAACAAGGGAAGACAAGGACAAAAGCAGGGTTGGGTTTTTGCCGGGACAGCGCAAAGCAAAAACATGTTTTTTACCGGTGTTTTTCCGGTTATTACCCGCTAAAACTGGCAAAAACCAGCAAGCTGCTACACACACTAATTTTCAAAGTAAAAGATATTCTTCTCATAATATCTATGCAAATTTTCGACAGTCAGTTGCATGCTCCTATTTGCATAGATATTGTGAGAAGAATATCTTTTACTGTGAAAATAAGCATACTGAAAGGTAAATAAGAAGTGAATATGAATTTTCAAAGTAAACGATGCAACGTTTTCAAGGGAAACTTTTATAATTTGCCAATGTTTGACTATTGTAAGGCACACTTTGTTTTTTTTTTTTGACTTCAAGTTGATTTTTACCATATTTTTGGCCAAAGGGGCAAAAACTTGCCAACCCTGAACAAAAGAAAACTAAAGCCAAAAGAACTTTTTCACCATATTAAGTAAAAACTGCTAAGTGGCCCAGCAGAAACCCACCACCCGATCTATTATAGGGAGGGACCCTGGGACAGTATGCGGCGTAAACCCCATGCTAACAGCACGGCTGCAACAATGGGCAATCCTATTCAAGCGCTGTCCCATTGTTGTTAGAACTATGCTGTTTGTCATAAGTGGGTGCGTCGAAGCAATAACGTGACATACGCAGCAGAGCTTGTGACGTACTCAGGGAGTAGACGATTGAATCCAAGAATAATCTCAAACCCAATTTACTTCTTACTTGCATAGCTAGGGGACTATGCACTGAGAACACATATTAGGCAACACAAGTTTAGGAGCTAGGTTTTAGCCTGAGCTGAGTCAGGGAGACAACCTTTCGAGTCGTCTGCCCCACACTAAGTCCCTTCCCATGGTCCAGGCCCTCGTATTTATACGCGGGCCAGAACAATAGAAGTCACCTGAGGCATTACGTTGCGTAACCGCTAACGGGTTGGAGCCGGCTCTAAGGTTTGAACAAGAGTAGCCTCGTTCCCGGCTGTTGGCGTTCGGCAACTTCCGGTGTAGACGGAAGTTGACAGGATGCCAAGCAGCTTATGCAACCGCAAGGTGCACCGTGTGCGTTCACACAACGTGTGCCCTGCTATTCGTAAATAGCGTGATACAAGCTATAATGTCTGATAGCATCCACTTTGAGCAGTTGTATTGCAACAGTAGGAGTTACTATATATACCCGATGGTTATTTACCCTAACATCACGGCGACTCACTTTTTTTCCCTCATGCACTTCAAAGAAAAGAAGCAGACTACAACACTCCCTATAAGATCAATCGTCCTAAACTTCCAGCAGACATTACAGTATAGTTGGTAAGTTCAAAACATTCCATCTGGAAGTCATATACCCAGGGCAGTACGACCTTTAACTCGATTCTTGAGTGACTTCATGAAAAATGAGCCTTGCTGTTAAAGTATTTGCGAAGCAGACGAAAGGAATGTGTAAACAGACGCTGAGTTATGAAATTAAATCTCTGCGATCTCCATCTCATTTCCTAGCCACGAGTCAACAAACCGCAACCACTCTCTCGATCAAACGTTCCAAATGCAAAGAATTCATTCTTTCCCACCCACTTGGCACGCGTTGTACAAACAGGGGAAATAAATTAATCCATTACGTAACGAAACTTCTGATCGACTAACCGGATCTAAATTAACGAAGCACAGAAAGTAAAAAGAAAAAAACTGTGAAGAAGTCGACAAAATGAAAGAGTTTTCAATCAAGTTACCAACCACTAACTAACTTAACCGAAGTGGTCATGGTGCAGTTACTTCTTTTTAGAACTAATGTATACTAGTTAGTATATCTCGTATTCTCACAGAGCAAGTCTTTTATTTTGACTGCCTGCTTCGTTAAAATTAACGACCGACAACATTTTGGCAAAAAGTAAAATAAAAAAAGACTTTACACTGAAAGTCACGGCGGATTCCTCGCACAAAGCACGTAGTGTGATAGCAGCTCTGAGTTACTTATCGTCGATTCAGGCCTATCCCGGCTATCTTTTCCCATAATATGCACAAGCGTACTCATTAGTCCATCGTCCCCTTTTCACTTTTACATAATCACGCTCTCACTTTCGGCTTCTGGCGTTGCACTACGTGCGACAACCCCGCTCCCTCTTCCCTCCACATCTAACTCACCTCAATTTTAAAAGTTCCTCGAAGGCCACACACATACAAACTAAGCCGTACTATCAGTCACGTCCGCAAAACAGAGATAAACAGAAAGGCGGTCCCACTTTATACACACTACGACCTTCGGCAACGTGCTAAAAAGTCCCATAAACGCTGGATCGGCGCCAGGCAAGCCAAAATACGTGGGTGGGACAAGGGAAGGAGGAGGAAGAGGTGCGTCAGAAGACGACCTTGTCAAGATGGCCGAAGACCAGGATTTACTGTAGGTCTCTATTGCTTAAAAACTTGGCAAACGTCAGGAAGTGAACGGCTCATCCTCCGCGCGGACACTTTCTTCAGTGCAAGGAGAAAAGATGGAACAAAAGACGACGAAACTAACCAATAAACTACAGCTCGATATTGAATACAAAACTTCTGGAGTTGGGGGGGATTTGGGGTATAAGGGACCTGCTGGGCAAGAGCACGATACGGAAAGTCGGCGAGGCTGAACATCTATAGGACATTTCGGGGAGGGTGTGGGGGGGGGGGGGGGGGGGGGGTTCCCCGTGACACGGAGAACACAAATGGCGTGATGTGATCACGCAGTGTTGCTGAAGTTGACGGCTGGTAGGTCAACAATGACGAGCCAATGAAATTTCTAGTCCCGCTGGGGGCGTCGGACGAACGTCTAACTGGAAAATCGTAATGGGATAAGTGTCTAATATCTCCAAAAATAAAAAATCTGGAAAATCGTCTAAACGGAATATTGTATAATGGAAAATTATCTAAACGGAATATCGTATAATGGATAAAAGTCTAACTGAATAAACGTCTAACTGTGGTTTCTGATGTTGTATGTATGGCCGCAGCGAGCGAGGCAGGGACATTAGAGGATTTTCCATTATACGAATTTCCTGTTAGACGATTTTCCAGTTAGAGGATTTTCCATTATACGAATTTCCTGTTGGACGACTTTCCGTTATACTGTTATACGGTATACGTTCTTCCAATTATGCGATTTTCCACAGTTAGACGATTATCCCTCGCCCCGCTCTGTAAACTTTTGAGCCAAGGCAGCTAAATAACTGACCTAACCTATATAATATAGAAATTATTGGATTGTAGCGCCTAGTCTTGGGTGGTACCAGAAATTTTTCAGAAGTTAAGTACCCCGGTAATCGGTTTTCTGCGGTACTTACGAATGAGGCTGTTCCGGTATATTAGTGCTGTGGTGCCAACACCCGAATAAAATCCTACCTTCTAAATTTGGTAGTTAACATGCTGTCCAAGTACAAATACAAATATAAACAAACGCGGCTGGTTGTACCATCAAAGTTATGCAAATTTGGCTCTATTTTTATGCATTTAGAATTCCCCTTTTATCATTGTTGATCTTAAACTGATTGTTGCAATGCTTTAAAGGGTTAAAGGGTTAAAGGGTTTAACGAGCGTTAACCACTCCTGGTCATCTGCCCGAAGCCCTAAGGCCCTATGTCTGCAACAGCCAGATTCCCAGGCGGTCACCCACCCAAGTATCAATCCAGCCCAATGCTGCTTAACTTCGGGGATCTGACGAGAACCGGTGTTTCCAGCACTGCAAGGCCGCAGACTGCAATGCTTTGAGGGCCCTACAACACAAGGACTAAATCAACTATCGTTTTTATATTAAAACAATACCGGTATTTTAACAATGCATGGTATTTGGTACCGCGGTACACCGTGAGAACCGATTTACCGCCCAACACTATAGCTCCTTATGCAGCCAGTGACACATTGGTGTTTCTTTGTCGCAGCATCACGCCAAACCTATACTGAACCGACTTTGATGAAATTTTGTATGCTGACCAAGTACAACCTGGAGTGTGTCTTTTTTTTTTCCAGATCAAAATCGCCTTTATTTTGGGCCGGAAATTGCGGGAAATGTATCGGAAATTGTTAGACACCAATTGTTAGGGGAACCAATTGTTAGAAACCGTTTTTGGTTTGTAATAGCGTGGATTTCACGTTGGATAACGCCTTGTACAAACAAACAAACAATGCAACAGTTTTAAGGATTGACAATGCAGGTTCACAACAACCGTGCAACCGCAATATCGACCAACGAAAAATTGTTTCGTAGTTACGAATAAAAATGAAACGATCCGGGGAAAAAAATTGTCCAGGATTCAGTACAAAAAAATAATAGGATAGGAAGTAATAGTTGGGAGGATCAACAATGTAGGTGCGTCGGTGGACCCCGACCCCCCCCCCTGCATAAGGGAAAATCAACATTAAGGAATTGTTGGATTAAAAACCAATTTAGGGAAGATAATACACAAGGGATGAATACTCACAATAGGTAGACTAGATTACAGATTTTGGTTTAACAATGATGTTTGTGGTTGTAGTTCAATCTAGGCTACTGCGTATTTTTCTTTACGTACTTTTTTTGGGGGGGGGGGTCGGGGGAAAAAACTGAGAAAGGAAGTGCACAGCAAGTTATAGAATGTTAATGTAATGAATTTATAGCTCAGCAGATCCCACAACGTATTGAAGCACGCCTACCTTTCGTATGTTCATGAAAATGAAAATGAAAATTGTAGTAGAATTTTTTTTTTTGGGGGTTGGGGGGGCAAAAAAATCTCCCAACACCAAAAAGGGAGGTCACGAATTTTTTTTAATCTTGATGACGGAAATTCGCCAGCCTTCCCCCGTTGATAAATAATGAACGGTCCTTAACCTGTACGGAATTTATTAATTAAAAAAAAAAGTAAAACTTTTCCCCGTCTCGTGTTTCTTCAGAAACAACCTAAACAGACGAATTCCTTAAAACTCAATTGTTACGCTACCCTTCAACCAAGTTCCCTCGCCAGGTTGGCACACAAATATCTGGATTTACTCTATAAAGTGTCAACGGGTAAAGAGAACGGCCTTGTTTGCGATAAAAGGGTAGGGTGGCGAGAGCGGACGCGATACCAAAACACGGGTTTCGGCACGATCTGTCTGGTTAGTCAGAAGTTACCCGCTAACAACACGCGCACAAGTCAGCCTCTGCGTCACCACCGGCAACTTTGAGCTGTTGCGTCAACAAAATTCCTTTAATTTATCGTCCGTAACCCACTCCTTATTTTACAAGCCTTGGCATTTCCAAGAAACCGCCAAACGCCGCTCGCGTCCACTTCTGAGCCAGCACGGCCCAACGGCGCCAGTTTTCCTACCGCTTCACCCAATGTGACGCTAAAATACGAACGTTTCTTCAAACGGTAATTTGCGTGTTATTGTAATTGAGAAGGCTTTTTCTAAATTAAAAAAAAAAAATTAAAGGTACATTCCTCCCGGTTGGCTTCCCTGTACGGCTCAGTTATGTAACATTACTTCAGACTCGTGTAAATGTTTCAAAGGCATTCATTTTCCTATTTTCCCCTCGTGAAAAGGGTTTTGCTACATTCACCCTACTCTATGTAAATATTGCAAAAACCATTTCGCTCAGGATGCTCGAATGCAATAAGAACTACAAGGTATGTTCTTTTAACAGGGTCCGCATACATCATCGATATTTTTTTTTCACTTTTGCAAACCAGAAAAGTGAGATTCAGTGGTACACTAATTTTTTTTGTGATATCTCTAATTTATACGTAATAGTTATAGTACCCCTGACGAACCGTATGGGATTTATCACCCGATGGGCGATATCCCTAACATGGCCAATCCGCGAGAACTACGTCACGATGACGTCGAGGCGAAGTTCTCGGCGATTGGCCTTGGATTGGCCATGTAAGGGATATCGCCCATATGGGGTCATAAATCCCATACATTTCGCCACGGGTACTATAACTAATTTATCGTACGGTCCCTAACTTTCGAAATTAAAACGAAAATTTGGGGTAAATGGAAAGTTAGCCTTCGCAAATGAATTGGAAT
>JAHWFP010226863.1:0-16166 GCA_023313725.1 Lithobius niger
GAATGGCCAAAGGTGGCTCCGAGGCCTCAGCATAGAGGCTGACCACTGGAGAAGTTCGAAATGCCCCAGTCGCCACACGCAGGCCACTGTGATGCACAGTGTCCAACACCTGGAGAGTCGAGTCACTAGCCGAACCATACACCACCGACCTGAGGGAAGGCCGCTAATAAACGGGCAACTAGTTCTTCCCCAGGAGTGTAGAGATTTGGTTCTAAGCACTGCACATGCAAACGCATGGGCTGGCCATCTTGGGCGTTCTAAAACAAAAGAAAGAGTGCTTACAAATTTTTACTGGCCCAAATGTTTTAGTGACATTGAGCAATTTGTCTTGACTTGTCTTACCTGCCAGAAAAATGGAAAATCTGGTCAGAAGTTTGTTGCCCCTATGGTGCTTGTGCCCATGGATGGGGAGCCCTTTAATCGTTTCATTATTGATATCGTTGGCCCCATTCGACCCTCTAGTATAGGTGGTTTTAAATATATTCTATCTCTTCTTGATCCGGCAACAAAGTTTCCCGAGGCCGTGCCCCTTAAAGAGGCCAACAGCCAAAGTGTAGTAAACGCCCTCCTCGGCATCTTTTCGAGGTTAGGCTTCCCTTCTGAATTACAATCGGACCTGAGATCGCCCTTCGTATCCGCCCTCAACACCTTTATTCCTTGAAAAATGCGGAATTAGGTGTATTAATTCAAGTGTGAATCATCGACAGTCCAACAGCGTGGAGCGCTTTCACAGAACCCTCAAAGCGGTGCTGAGAGCGGTTTGCCACGAGCATCCCCTAGATTGGGAACGATGCCTCCCCGGTGCAATGTTTGCACTACGTACTGATCCCTTGGGGGTGTAGGATTTACACCCGCTGAAATGGTGTATGGCCGAAACTTGAAAGGCCCTCTCGAGCTGGTTAAAAGCCAATGGGTTGAACCCGACGTCCACCCATCCGTCCTTGAGTATATCCTGGATTTACTTCAGAGATTCAAATACTCACGGGAACTCTCACAAGAAAATATTATGAAGAGCCAACAAAAAAATAAGACCTACTATGACCGTAGGGCAGTTGAACGGAAGTTCAAAGAAGGGGATAAGGTTCTAGTCCTTAAACCTGATCGAGCCAATAAGTTAGAAATTTATTGGGATGGACCCTGTGATGTTGTTAAACGCCTTTCAGACACCAATTATTTAATAAAAAAAATCGTTTGGTTCTCAAAAGGAGACGGTTTATCACATCAACCTGCTCAAGCCCTATCTGCCTAGGGAGGGGTCAAGCAACCATTCGTACAATGACGAACGTGAGTTTACTCACCACGACCATGTTTGGTCCGGCAAGCCTGGTGATGGCCATCTTAGCTCAAAAGAAGCCATGAGTCTTTTCAAAAAGACGGGAGATTTATCAGAGTCTCAGAAATCCGACTTGCTTAAAGTCTTTGACCAGGTAGATGGTGTTTTTTCTACTCTGCCGGGTCGTACCGACATTGTCACCCACGATGTGGAGTTAATTGACACTCAAGTCAAGCCTTGTAAATATTACAGGCATGCCAAGTTCGAACGGGACTTGATAGTTACGGAGATCAAACGTATGTTAGATCTGGGCTTAATTGTGGAAACGGATTCCCCACATGGATCCCCCATGATTATTGTACAAAAAGAAGACGCCAGCCCTCGTCCTGTAGCTGACTACAGAGAGCTGAACAACAATACGGTAACTAAAGATTACCCCATTCCCAACATCGAGGAATGTATTGAACGTGCAGCCAAGTGGAAATACATTTCCATCTTTGACCTTAACCGTGGATTTTGGCAAGTGCGCTTGACGCCACAGGCTTCAATGGCCGCCACTATCACTACCCCCATAGGGAAATTTGCTCCCCTAATGATGAATATGGGGATGAAGAACGCTCCATTTTGCTTCCAGAAGCTTATGGGTAATGTCACTCGTGGCATGGAGGAGTATGTCACTCCCTTTCAAGATGACACCGCCGTTGGTGCCGAAACGTGGCAACAACATTTGGACAACATTTTTAATTTCCTCCTTGCTGTCAAGAAGGCCGGGTTGACTGTGAACGCAAAAAAATCGCAGGTCGCTTGCAGCAAAGCTACTTTTCTTGGTCACGAAGTGGGCAATGGAACTCGCACCCCTTCAGAAGTAAAGGTTTTGGCTGTTCAAAAATTCGCACGGCCACAAACTAAGAAAGACATCCGTTCCTTCCTTGGTTTGGTTGGTTACTACCAACGTTACATTCCCCACTATTCCGAAATCTGTGCAAGCCTTACAGATTCTCTGAAAAAGGATGCACCCGATCCCGTCTCATGGGATGATTCAAAGCAGACTGCATTTGAGACTTTGAAAACCGCCTTAGTGACGTTTTCCGTCCTGAGAGCCCCCGACTTCAACCAAACTTTCATCCTCCAATGCGATTGTTCCGACCGTGGCATGGGCTGCGTGTTGTCACAAGAATTTGGAGAAGATGAACAAACCTGCCTTTACGTTTCACGTAAATTAACAGCCCGTGAGCAAAACTACGGGACGACAGAAAAGGAGTGTGCTTGTCTGATCTGGTCTGTTTCTAAATTGCGGCCCTACATCTATGGGACAAAATTTATCATAGAATCAGATCACAACCCACTTCACTGGCTCAAGCAAATGTCTGGCAAAAATCCCAGATTGCTTAGGTGGAGCCTCACCCTTCAAGATTATGACTACACTGTCCGGTACAAACCTGGCAGGCTTCACTTAAACGCCGACGCGTTAAGTCGATATTTTGTTTAAACAAGTTCTTAAATGTTAAACATTTTGTTTTCAGTACGAATTGACTGAAAATTAAATTTTACCTCCTTTTTTAATTTTGTCATTTTGGTCAGTTGAGAGCTCATCCTTAAGTAACTCTCAGTTAATTCCCGTTTTGGCCTTCACACCTAAATTTTAAGTGCCTATGCTTTACTCTTTTTGTCACTATCAACGTCTCCCTTTGTGGGAGAATATTGACAAAGATTGTAACGACACTAATTAAATATTCATTAGGAATATTCTACGAGAGTTGCAATCTGTCCCCGGTTGGCTCTTCTTTAAGTTTTCTACGAAATGGCTTTTTTCCCAAAAACAGCCGTCTGTCTACCCCTGTGCGAAAAAGGTAGCACTGTCGTTACAAGGTTGTTGCGTTTTTATCCTCAAACCTCCCAGTGTTGTATTATTATGTTTAAGTTATGGGTCTTATCTCAAAATCCTTCAGTGTCAAATTGCATGTGTAAACAAGTTGTTTGGTAACCTCAAACCATCCCAGTGGGAGTAGTTTAACAGTAAATAGAGCCGGTCATTTTATGCGTGCCCATAGTATTCGATTCTCCGATCCCTATCGCAGCGGCTAGGTTTATTGAAATGTGGCGGAGGGTTCCTATCGCAGTCATCCCAGAAAAAAAAATGACTAGACTTGAGCAGAGGCAGAATCCGTACGGGACATATTACCAGAGCAGTAGATGGCCTCATTTATTTGTTATAACGAAACAACCAACTTAACTTTGTATTTTAAACTAGTGTGTTTCTCGATAAACCTTTTTTTTTTTGCCCCATTTTCAAATACTTGTACGATACTCCTGCACCAAGCAGCGCGGACAGTATTTAGTTAATGGCGGCAAAAACAGTGTTTTTAAATTGTAACTTTTAAATTTACTTAAAGTTCTCTTAGCCACAAAAACGTTGGTCCCCCAAAATTACAAAACGGCAAAGTCAACATTTATGTAAACAGTGTATTTTATCTCATGTCAATTTTGCTTAAATTTTGGCGGTCTTGTGTTCATTGCATATCTTGTGTGCACTAACCCTTTATTGTAGCTTTTATTCCGAGTTCTCAGGAACACCGAATAAAATCCTGCGTTTGGGGGCGTGTAAACGAGCGCCACCGAAAAACGCCTGTTTTTCAAAAATTTGAAATTTGTTTTCTTCTCAAGTCACCCAAATGCCTCGCCGAGGCATATCTGGCCGTTTTCGCAATAACGGTCCGATTTCCACAAACTCTTCGACATTTAATAGCCTGTCCAAATACAAGACTCTTGGGGAAGCCCAAATCCGGACTTTCCACCTTGAAGACCATTAAAACTACCTTTGAAGATCGACCAAAACCAACCACATCGCACCTTCATCATGGCCGCCATTATAAAACTCTGTATTTTTGTATCTTCATTCTATCCTTTTCTTTTAGGGCAAAAAGCCCGAACATATTAGCTTAGTGTATTGTATGAGGTTTATACAGACAACCGATTTACAGTGTGATATTTTTTATTGTGTTTGTCGGCCGCAATCCATATGGAAAATTTCCACAACGATCGAATTTTGACTTTAAAATTTTAAAACGTTAAATGTTCTCTGTAACTTAATGCGTTATAGCATTCAACTAGCTAGTTTATTTAACCGCATTTATACTTTATTTATATTCTTTTACCCCCAGAAACGCTACCATATGTCCAAACGTATAAACGTATTACGACCTGGCATTCTACCGGACACGAATTTTTCAGTGTATATATGTTTATTTTAGTTCTCCTCCGACCTGACTGAGACCTACCGAAATCTGCAAATAGCTTGATCTACTATTAAACACTAAAAGACTTCTTAAAAAGATCTGTTCAAACCAAATCCGAAAGTCAAACTGTGCAAAAACTTCGAATTACCCAATTTTGCCCCCCTCCCCAGCGAAAACTAGTTGTGGTGTTTAACACTACAGTTTACCGTTAAAGCTTGTTTAATTTAATAGTAATGTTCTAGACATTACCCAAAGCCAAGTAATAAGCTTTAACACGAGCCTAATCACGTTGCAATCATGTAAATATTCAATCCGTAGCCAATAATACAAAGTAAGGGCCTATTTCCGAAAAGTTCAATTGAGTAAAACTCAAAACAGGCCGATTTTTTTCCGTTTTACATGTTCCCACTCCTTCAAACGGCTCTGCACCCAGTTCCTTTGTTCATCCGACTTCTCCTCCCACTTTCCATTGTTCTCGAGGCCCTCAGCCAATCAGACCCCCGTAGCTACCCCGCGAGTCCGCGCTTACTTCCGGTAATGTGCATAAAACCCCAGCCCCAGAATGCATAGTCAGCACAGCTCACAGATCTCAAGCTAGAGACTGGTCACGCCAGTCGGGAGTGGAGACGCCATGTCCGGTGAATGCCATGCCGGGCACGATAGTAGTGGTTCGTATGTTATAGTTTAGCTTTTGAAAGTTCAGTTTAGGACCCCCATATTCTAAATTTTAGTTTAAAACTTAACTTTAACTCTCTAGCTAGAGAATATTATGGTGGAGACGCCTGTAGCGGCATCTTAGGTTTCCTCTCCCCATAACGTCAGAGTGGTTCTCTTTCTAAAAACCAAATTTTTCCAGTTTATTTTAAATGGATTTTTAATCTAAACTAAATGACGGTTTGATCTTTGTGGAAGTCAAATTGAAACAAACTGATGCCTAAGTGTAAAATTGCCGGGCTTTTTATTACTTAGAACAGTTCTCGAGGGAACTAAGGGAGGTTGATCTTTTTGTACTTGGAAAACTTAGAAACATAACTGTGGACGGTTGATCATAAGAAACATACTGTCAGATAGACTGCTATCAGTTGCGGCTGTTTAGTCTTGCGGGTGTCTCCGGGAGCACTCATGATTTACTTTTTCTAATGTGAAAATTTAAAACTTTATTCAAACCAAGTGTGTTTGTCTGAATTTATGAAATACTAAGTGTATATTCAAACTTGCTACTTTATGTAAATGTAAACTTGTTGCCTATTTAAATAATTGGTATTCAAAAGCTTTTAGAAGCAAACTATAATGTAAAGTGTACTTTCATTCTCTGTCGCAAAAATAAAACCAGGAGTTTTAAGCTTCAGTCGTTTGCTAGACTTGATTAATTGTATTTTAGTATAAAATTAAATATGTAGCCCATCTTTAGATTTTAGCTAGTTAAACAGTTAAATCCACCGTTGGTGGCAGCGATACCGACAGTTTAAGGTTAGGCCCCTTTAATTAGGACCGGCGCTTCATCCCCCAAGCTGGGACAGTGTCAATGCTGTGTTGTATAACGAAAAAAATCGTCGTAAACACCGTAGAAACCTCAAGCTGAAACTCCACGTACACCAGGGAAACCGGGGGCGTTACAAGCACCTAAGCCGTCGTAGCGTCCGCCGTTACAAATGACAGTAAGAAATTATACAACTGGAGGGTTGGGTAAACGCGGTCTCGTATCAGACGCTCGTGGTGAAGACACCTCAACACCATTGAAGAAAAAACCTGAGGGCAGAATTCTTCCACACCAGAAGAAAATCGTCTTTATGGCGATTCCACATTAAAAATGTAAATAATGTATATTTTTCTCTTAGGCATAAAGCCGAAACACTTTCCAGCTTAGTTGTGTTTTAGATGTTGACAACACACGATATTTTTTTATTTTTAACAGGTGACGACTTTGTTTATTCATGAAAAATGTCCGACGTTCAAACCTAACCCAACCTGCATTATAGCCCATTTTAACTAGCTGGTATATTTAATCTTTTGATTTTTGCACTTAATGCACTTTGGTAAACTTAACTTCTTGCCATGAACCCTATCGGATTTCGAACTTTTATGTTTGTTTATTTTTACGGACCCAGTGTATGAATTTTTATGTCTATTTTCTTTAGCATCTCCATCGAAACTCCGACCGTAGCAAACTTCTAAAAACGAAAACAAACTAGCTTTCCTTCAATTAAATCATGCCCTGTATATAGCAATCCGTTTCCCAAAGTCGAATATTTATTCTGAGCAATACACTTCGTCCCCCCCCCCTCCTTCAATAGTTGCGATGCATAACATCGTAGTTTATTTTTATAGGCCTAAAATTCACGTTGTTTATGAGCTTTAAACTCGCTGCACTCATGCCAGGCCTCTAATCATTTCACAAGCCGTTAAAAAAATCCTTTGTTGACTAGCTCCTTCGGTAAACAATGTAAATACACGGAGTCAACTCCCCACGCATTGAGAGCACTCAGCTACCCTAGCCATCTGCGCTGTCATGGCCGACTTCCGGTAGTGACAGCTCGGCCGATTTTGGTTAGTCTCTCCTCCTCCAAGCGTCCACCTCTTCCCCACTCACCCCCTCCGTCGCTCCCCCAAAGGTCCGCGCTAACCCTCTACCTGCCTGCCAAGCAGAAAGCATAAAAACCCAGACGCAGTAGAGTTTCGTTAGCACAGCTCAAGATTCTCAAAGCTAGAGATCGCTACGCCGGTCGGGAGTGGAGATGCCGCGGTCCGATTGTTGCCATGCCGGGAAACTTTAAAAGTTTATTTTTTGGACTTACACGTCAAAATTTATAGTTTAATTTTAAACTTAACCTTGTAGCTTTGAAGGTAATTTTATGGTGCGTCAAGCCAAACGGCATTTCGGACGTTGGCGGCCGTAATTTAAGGGTTCACGGTCCCTTACTAAAAACCAGCTTTATTTTCACAGTTTCATTAATGCGACTTTAATGTAAACAAAGGCCGTCGGGTCAGTTAGATTTGCAGAAGCGCAGTACTTCATGGAGTGTACATCCCTTTTCTAACGTGATATTCTGATGGGTACGGTTTGATGAACTGGGTGTTCCCTTTTGAAAAATAACTGTAGGTAGGTCTACTATTACTACACAGTCGAGACTGTTCGTAATTTAGAGGGCTCTTTTGCGAAATCCCCGTTGCCTAAAATTCACTGTTTCTATTTGAAATTGTTTGTTGAACATAACTCTGTCCTTAACTTTGACTTTAATGTAAAATTCTTGAATTGTTTTTAACCAGGAGTTTTAAACGCCCATCGGTTTATTCGTTCGTTGTTCGCTAGAAGTTAGTATTTACGATAATTCTCGTCGAATTTAACTTAGCTAGCCTAATTCCCACCTTGGTGGCAGCGTTACCGCTTATTATTACTAGTTAGCCTGTATTATTAGGACATTGTAGCTCCATTCTCTACACTGGGACTGTAGCAGTTGTGCTGTTTTAACTAAAAACGTATCACAAGTCAGACCAGAGTAATAGTAAGGAAGATCCAGTTACACCAGGCGACCGGCGATGCTACAAGCACCTACCCCGTCGTAGCACCCGCCGTTACAGTTGTTAGATTACGACCTTGCACTAACCATAAAAGACCTATCAGAAGGTTTCGTGCTCAAAAAATAAAAGTTCCCTCATCGCCGCTCATCACTGTCAGTAAACAAAAACACTAAAATAGCAGGGCCTGCACCTGCTCAATTTTAGTTTTTATTGCCTAACCGAAAATATACATTACCTGTTTTAAATAGAGCTTCTCCTTTTCAGTTTGATTTTCTCCCTAGAGACTTTGAAACTTGCATCCCAGCCGGACTTGTACCTTCTGCGCATGCGCAGGCTTGGGCCGTTTATATAACAATGGCGCAGCCATCCGCTCGGCATTATTTCTCCACACCCAGAACCTACTATGGAGGGGGAGGCCTGGGCGGGACTACAGGTAATGTATATTTTTGGTTAGGCAATAAAAACTAAAATTAAGCCGGTAGAGGCCCTGCTATTTTAGTGTTTTTAATTGCCGAATAAAATATAAATTACCTGTTTTAAATAGCGGACACTGTCACATGGCGGCAGGATAGGTTCGCTCTGATTCCCCTCACGTACAAGTCGGCGCCCCAAGAGCTAGTCTTTGGTGAAGTTAACCCTGAAACCTTAACCAAATACAGTACACATAGAACCACGTGTCCGGAGAACCGATCCGAATGTAAGGGATCAAATACGGGAAGGGTTCGCAGTGTGGCTATGGAAGTGCGGTAGGGAACGAGTAATGACAGACAATAGTTTGTAAAAAATGAGTGTTCAAAGGTAGTAGTCTGGGAACCGCAAGATAGGGAACTTAACACCGTGGGGGAAATCGGGCAGAAATGCCGAAATCTGCTTACCTTGTAGGGATGATGAAAGTGGTCCTCGACCGGGTAGAGCATTGTGTCTCATCTGTCCGGGGAACGGCGAACCGTCTGGTGTGGCCGAGTCGGATCGGTGACGAAAACTGTGGTGTTTGGACATTCGAGGGCAGGAACGGCAAAAAGTTGCGATGAGTATTGATGTGTTGTGTGCACTGAAATGATGATCCAAGTTGGAACGGGAATGACATGTTAAAACAGTTTGTAGAGAAAATTTCGGTGTGGAAAGATCAGGTGAGTAGGCGAAGTTCTAGATTAACACGTCCGAGGATGGGCGACTCAAGCTGGAACTTCACCGGAACGGTTCGAAGAAAAAAATGTAGCGGATCGTGGTTGTAGGTTCATTGCAGCATACGGAAGCACAGCGCAACCCCTTTAGCCCATTGACGGCAAGGAGAGCAGGGCATGACGGTATCGGAGGTAGTCGAATGTTCTGACAACCCATGAAAAACCGGCGCAAACTGTAGAGCGTTGTCATACTGCCAGACAGAGAATGAAGAGATCTTGTGAAACTGGCTCGATGTCATGGCAGCATTCCAAAGTTCAACAGGGGAAGATGATTCCGCTGGAGGGAGATCGTTATCCGGGGAGTGGTACGTCACGACCGTGACTGATGGGTCACGGTATGGGGATGGCCGCGACGATGGAGCTGTCCGGGGGACGGTCGGGGATGGCGAAGAGCCTGGCCGTCGTTGGGAAGCCGGTGAGTGAACTGTGATTGTTGAGGGTATCGTCCGGGCACGCCTGGTTCTGGAACGGGCGCAATAATAAGCCCTCCATGGTGGAGAGGAAGGAATGGGCGATAAGAAGGAAATGCGTGAACGAAGCAGAGTGTAGCTGACACGCTGAGAATTGTAACGTCGCTGTAAAGTCTCCAATTCATTGGCAAACGCTTTGTTGGAGGCACGCAAAAAGGCATTGTCGGAATGAAGCCTGGCGGATTGAACCGCGATCTCTCGTAGCGACACAAGTTCTGAACGATCTGCACGAAGCGACTCTAATTCCCCGGCGAAGTCATTAATATAGTCTGACAGGAACTTGATGTTAAAGTCAAAGTTCTCCAGTTCCCTTGCGGAAAGATGGAGCCCCCGGAGCAGCGCGGATCGAAGTGCAGACGCCGAGGGGAACGGGACCGGCTTGGTAGGAGAAAGAGTCTTAGTTGGCGAAAATGTTTGAAAAAGCGACTGGCGGGATTGGAGGTGGAACCGGGGATGTAGGAACAGTAATTGACGGAACTGTTCGAGAGGTTGAAACAGCAGAGGGCTTGGTCTGTAGCAAGGGAATCTTGGGTGGTGCAAAAGGAAAACGAGCAGCCTTTATCCGTGCCAATGGGCACGTTCCTGATGATCCTGGGATCGTAGGGACCTTATCAGTATCGGTGAATTTCGCCTTTTTAACATGCTGTGAAGGTGGAACTGGCGGTGCCGAACGTTAGGGAGCCGTTGTTTTCTTGGATGCAGAAATTTGCTGTGAAGGAGGAACCGGCGACACTGAACGTTTGGGAGCCGTTGTTTTCTTAGAGGTAGGAACGGAAGTTTGTGATGATACCGTGGATCCTGGTAGTGAAGCGACGGACCGCTGATCTTGTCGCTGCCGAACCGCACAGGCGGCACGTTTTCGTGATTCGAGCTGTCGCCGACGGATTTCAGCCCATCTGAGTGGGGAAATAGTAAGGCACACGTGGCAGTTTTTGTCTAGCCCATCGCATAATCTATGATTCTGTCAGCACGGATGGGGATCGTAGTGATGTGCCGGACAGGAACCAGAAAACCACAGACATGAACAAGCCACCGTTGACGAGGAATCGGCTCCTCGGACGAAGATGTGTCCAACATGATGGCAACGAGACTAGTGACAACCGTTACGCGCGACAGATTTGAATTTGAACTGAGGCAAAAGGCTTTCTGGTGGTGGAAATGCGAAGGAACGGTGTAGGCGGAGGGAACCGACGATCCTGTGGACGACTGCTGGGCAAAGTCAAGGCGGAACCATGGTACCTACCGCAGGCATAGACCGGATGGGCCGTAATTGTTATGGAAGGAAACCGAGATCCGAGGGACCATAGTAACGCATTTTTTTTTTTTTTTTTTTGCGAAAACTCGAACAATTCGAAACAGGCCGGTCCGAGCGGAACCAGGAAGAAATTGGTAGAAATGTCACAATTCCTATGAATAGGTGTCGTCAGCCGCGAGCCGGGTTAGACACAAGGCCGAGACGTAGAAAAAGGCCAGTGGGTCGGGTTTGGAGGGGAACTAAGTCAGAGTGTAGTAAGGAGAACGGATCGACTGGTAGGCATGTGGCCTAGACGGAAGGACGGACTGCTGCAAAAGAGTTAGTGATTGCTGGAACGAGCGATAGGACCATCAAAGTTAAGGATGAAAATTATCTCATATCTGGTGAACTCCGGTCCTCCGGAGCGTGAGAGCAGATTGTAATCAAGAAAAAGAGCGGAACCAACGTTCCCGAAGTCAGCGGATGGTGAACGATAAGTTACCTACGTAAGGAATAGAGGCCACCGTGTCTCGGCTAGTCTTGCCGGATCGGAAAGAGGCCAGATTTGAAAGGTAGAAGAAGACGGAACCAGCGTCTCGTGGCCGTTGGATGGTGGACATCCCTTTGAAGGTTGGAGCATGGTTCATTTCTGGCGAACTCCGTCAGGCCGGAATGAGAGGTCAGGGACGGGAATGGAGGAGAACACAGGGAAACGATGGTCCCGTGGAAGGACAGGCGCCGAGTGACGAGGTCATAGTCAGTGAAGACTAGTTTGTGTGTGGCTAATCGTGCCGGAACGGAACGCGAAATCAAAACTGGAAGCAGGAAATCGGAACCGATGAACCCGTGATACAGAGCAGAATGGGATCGTTGAAGGGTGTGGTGGTAACAGAAAGGTGGCAAAGGCGGATGGTGTCGGGTGAGCTACAGTCGTCGGTGTTGGACAGCTGAAAGGAGTCCAACACAAGTTACCACAAATAGTTTGTAGCTTTTGTATCGTTGGTTTGTTTTGTGTTTGGCGTGTGTTTTTTTTTTTTTTAAACTTGACGGAGCCAACTGCGCATCCGTAAAGGTAAAAAACCCAATTTTACCTGGGGGAGGTCAAAATTGTTTTCTATTGCCTAAAGAAAATATACACTACCTGTAAATTTAATTGCATTCAGTTCCTGAGTGCTTGTTACCCTGGAGGATTCAAAACTCTCTCGATACGCCCAGCTGAACCGCCCATCTGCGCATGCGCCAGCACGTGCAGACCCTCCATAAATGGTATTATGGCGTTAGCCAACCATCTATTTTTCCTCCAGAAATGTCAGCCATGTGGTGACTCCAGAGGGGAGGTTGGGTGGGTATTTACAGGTAGTGTATATTTTCTTTAGGCAATAGAAAACAATTTTGACCTCCCTCCAGGTAAAATTGGGTTTTCTAGTTGCCGCTGAAAATATCACACTACCTGTAAATTTAATTGCATTTACAGTTGACCTCGTCAATATAGGTGGCGGGCACCATCATGGCGGGTTCCCAAGGGGGTTCGCTGGGTCCCAGAGATTTGGTATAGTCTGAGGTGCGAGACGCATCAGACCCAAGATTTCAAGCAGTTTAACTTAGGCAAGTACTGCAGGGTGGGGAGAAACTGGTTATCGTCAACGGACTGACATAAGTTTGAGAGTTTTGATTTCATTTAAAAGAGAGGAAGGGGTAGGTTAGTAAAGTAAGCTTAAAAGGAAAAAGATGTACCTGAAAGTCGGTCATGAATGTTTAGGTTGACAGACCATCCTGGAGAGATTCGTTTCGGCCGTTCATTATACGGGCAGTCCTGAGGGGGTCGGCTTCAGCGGCTTAGATATCTTCCACTGACGGAGTGATGAATATTGTCAGCGGTAGAGGAATGATGACAATGGCGGAAGTTTGGCATTGTTTTTTTTTTTTTTTTTTATAGGGTGGTTGATTGAAGGGTTGATTAACATCGAACGGAATGGAGTGGTGAGGAATGAGGAATCGCAGGGTCATCAAGTGGTGTCAATGAGAGACGTCATTCCGGCCTGAAGTATGTGAAGGTAGTTGATATTTAGAATTTATGACTTATGGTTTTGTAGTAAAAGTAAAACCGTAGCCCTTGGCAGAGGAGCGGCAATCCAGGCATGGAAGTTTTCTAGTCTGGGTAAGGGACATTCTACGCATTTCCCGGATAGCAGGAATGAAGGTTGTGGCGTTGTCCCATTGCCAAACTTGGCGGGCGACATAGGACTCCTTAGGCATGGCTTGGTTTGCACGGATCCATTCTTGTGCCAGTTGGTGGTGTTCTCTTCGAGCGAGTTCGGGAAGAACGGGTGGATGGTCGATGGGGTTGTAAAGGTGAACGTCAGCTGGAATTGCGGTGTTCCCGACGATGTATTCCATCTTGGAAGTGGTTTCAATTGTCTGGGTGCCACGAGTGGTGAGACGAATAGGCTTACGTGGAAGTGCAGGCCTGTGAATTTTGACGATGGGTTGACGAGAAGTTGAAATGGGTAGAGGAGATAGGCGTCGGAGTCTGGCATCAGAAAGCTCAATTTTACGTCGCATTTCCGTGTTGCTGGTCGTTAAGTTCTGTATGTTCAGCTTATAAGCGTCGATCAGCTTCCGGGCATTAGCAAGTTTGGTTTCAAGGCTAGCGCAGTGAGATGCAATGGGCTCACAGTTTTGTCGAAGGCGATTCATTTCCTTTTCATTGAGATCAAGTTTCTGTGCAGTTACGTTGAAGAGAAAACTACAGTCACTATAGTTCGAAAGGGGGGTTGGCAGGAAAGGGACTTGCGTCAAGCCCAAATGACGACGGGATAGGAGTAGAAGTGTTCGTTTCCCCGGTGACCGTAGAAGGGTCCAGGTAGGAAGATAAGGAGGTGACAGTTGCCGGAATAGTGGATGGTTTCATAATGGGTTGAATTAAGGCAGAGGGAACTTCATTTGATGGCGTCGGACATTCACGGGATTTTTTTGTTTCTCATCTGAGTTGACCGATCTAGAGATTTCTTGTTGTACAGTTGGATCAGTGGCCAGTCAGAAAGAGAGATGGTTAGGCAGATCGAACAGGGGTCATTGTTGAAGTCACAATGACGGTGACGTTGACACGCTGTGTGTGGGTCGTGACGTTTCTTTGAAGATACAATCCCCGCACATTTGCAGACATCAGGTCTTCGGGCAGTACTTGGGTCCCAACCCCTGACGAGGGACGGTGATTTACCGCCACGGACTTTGGGTGACATGGATGCGGAGCGGTAACCAGGGAACTGTGAGGAGCGCAGGAAAAACCAGGGTCTATCCGGGCCGACGAAGAACCCCAGCGCGGGAGATGGGTAGAGGGTCACGGCAGGTGAAAAGCCCTAAGGCGGGAAGGAGAGACAGCCACAACATAGAGTTGAAAAGGGGAGACAACCATCGTGAACGATGTGCAGAGGTGGTAATAGTTAGCACAACTAGAAGTAGATTGCTAGGAAAACGAGGTGGTGAGATTAAGTTAGAGTGGATCATCAATAATGGTGATGTGGTAATGGTTCAGCCCTCAAGACGTGGGTTGGCCACTGACGAGAAGAGCCCCAGAGTGGTCAAGAGAAGTTGACATGATTTTAATTAGCAGACGAGTCAACCGTGAATGATGTTAATGGCTTAGAGAGCGATTCCCATTACAATCGCGAGTCATGAAAACTGAATACGTGTTAACAGTCAGACATGGCACAATTGAGCGTGGCTGCGTGAGAAAGGCGGCAGATAAGAAGGTGGTAAGTAACATGACTTACACATGAGACGTGGAATCAATCTGGACGAAAACAGTGGTGGGAATGTAGAGAACATCCAACATGTTTAAGGGTAGGTCAGCTAGAATGGGACAGGTGGCAGTGTATGCAGCAGCGGATGCCAGAGTCGTGTCAGGACGAGGGACACCCGTGGCCGAGACGAGAAGTATGAGGAGTGAACAGAGTTCGTTGTCCAAGGGTGTGACAGGTTGAAGCAATTTCCGTTGATGAGGCGTGGCAGGGACGTGCTTGTGGAGTAATCGAAGGATGAGCACTGAGAATGAAGCAAGAACAGAGTTATGAAGAGGCAACCTACATAATCATGGAAAAACTAGTTGGATTCATATCATTTACTGGAAGTCAGGACGTGGTAAGGTAGAGTCACCGCAAGCTGGAAAGCAGCGAATTTAAAAAGCTGATAAGTTTCAAAGGGGTGCACATAATGACGTTTTTGTAATATGTTGTCGTGACGGTTGTGAGGGCAGTGGTTAGCATGCAGGGGTTTACAGGCACAGGGCTGGCCGGAGGTGATGAAGGGGTTGAACGGAGGAGTCCATTGTGACAGAGTCAAGGGTAGTGTGTTCAACAAGGGGGGGGGGGGGGTGCAGAGGGCAACAGCACCCAGTATTCCCAGGTAGTCACTCATCCGAGTATAATTCAGGCCTGGTGCTGCAAAACTTCAGTGATCAGACGAGAGCCGGTGTTTTCAGCATGGTATGATCGTGGACGATCGTACATTAATGTTCTTGTTGGGATAAGAATTTTCTGTATTCGGCGAAGGTTTGCCTGCGTTCAGTGAAAGCTTGATGCGTTCGGCGAAAGTTGAACGTTCGGCGAAGGTTGAGCGTTCGGCGAAGGCCTATTGCGTTCGGCGAAGGCTTGGCTTGAGTACGTTCGGCGAAGGCTAGCTGCATTCGGCGAAGGTTGAGTGTTGGCGAAGACTTGACTAATGGTGTAGTTTTTCATCCCTTGAGCTTGCGGTGAGGGTTCCGGGAGGATTTTCATTGCTTAATTGTGTTCGTTGAAAATGTGGTTTAGGGACTTTTCGACGAACTTTATGCATTATTGGCGGGCTGGTGTTTCATCTAGAGGGGCGATGAATCCGTCTATGAATCCGGCGATGAATCCGTCTATGACGAGAGCTTGAGGAAAATGCCATGTAAACTACACTACAGTGTAGCGAAGTGGCTGGAAAACTATTGTAAGATCTGTCATTCAGTCCGTTGCCCTGTCGGTCCGAAGTCATGTTGTTCAGTGAAAGTCAGCACGGAAAATAAAACTATCGGTGCATACGCATAGCCAAAAGGTTGCAGGCGTAACAGAACGAAGCCATAACACTTGATCGACGTATACGACTGTTACAGGAAGACACACAACCAGAAGGCGAAGGACATAGCCGATAGTACATATCAGCTTCGTCGGAGGATACTAGCAACGGCATGGGTGGTACATAAGTAGAGGATTGAGATAGCCGAAGGTT
>JAHWFP010226865.1:0-13595 GCA_023313725.1 Lithobius niger
TGAGGGGGGGGGGTTGCAAAAAAATTCACTAACACCAAAGGGAGGGGGGGTCATGAATTTTTTTTTATACTGACGACGACGATCCGCCAGCCCACCCCCGTTGATAAATAATGAACGGTCCCTTAGTGCGCGGGGGCCCTTAGACTAGCAAAGTAGTGGCATACTACCAGAAGAGTTCTTACTGATTAGTTCCCAGGGTGAATCCTAAAGGGGCTGCAGGGTCCTTTTATACTCAGAACTGCAGCCAGCTCCCACCAGAGATGGAACGAAGTACTTCCTGTAGTATTTCCTGGTATCCCACGAGCCACCTCTGCTAACAGATACCCCTAGTGGTAAGTAAGGCCTCGGCCACCTTGACCACTGATCTTAAGGACGTACCATACATGAAAGTACGTAGCATGACTGAAAGACTAAAGTGTACATAAAATACACAATACAGAGCCGTAGCATCAGAATAGTTGGGTCAACCAGGACTCCAGCTTAGGGTATACAAAACTAAATACGGAAGGCAGTGGAACCTGTCGTTGCATGCCCCCGTCCCCCATACAAGCAGCAAACAATGCCACTAAGAATTTTTAAGTGTGAAATCGGAAATGAGCTGGCCCGGGTCGGCCCTCATTCAGCCTCGATGAGCGCGTGCCGGGCGCGAGACGAATTCATAGTTGTGTGAAGCCCGTATAAAAGATCCAAAAATTACCGTTTGGAATTACGTAGCAAAATTATCCCCCCTCGACTTCTGGGGCCAAGGCTTCGGCTGGGAGCACGCAACAAACCTTCGAAGTAAGCCATGGCAAAAAACCCCACGAAGAAACTAATTACACTAGTGAACCATGACTAACTTTCTGCAGACTGTTCCATGCAATTCAAATTGACAAATGGCTACTCTTCGGCAGATAAAACAAATTTACGGCAACGATCCCCCCCAATTAATATGATACTTACCAAGCGTGACTCGGTGCTAACAAGGCTGTTACCTGTCTCCTTGTCCCCGGGTGGATTGGGGGGGGGGGGGGGATTTTCAACATCTATTTCCGTTGCCCTTTCACTTTGCTAATGTCCTTCGATGCCGTGACGTCAATAGATTGGGACGCTTGCTTCTCTAATCCCCCTGATCGGATTGGGTGGCAGGAGAACGAATGCCGTTTGCTTTGGCGTTCCAATTAATTCATCGACCGTGGCCCACCTACTCAATAGCGGGCGCCCATCGACCAACTTAACCTGTTATTCAACGCTCAACGCTGTGCTTCATCACTAGCGATAAGGTCTCAAGGAAATTACAGATTAAAAAAAAAAAGAAAGACAAAAGACAAATGTACATTTTTTAAAGTCGACTGTAGACCAGAAACAACTCGCAGCTGAATTAGAAGACAGTCGCTGTAAAATCTATCTATATATATAAAAAAAAAAGATCTTTTCCATTTTTACAAACCTTTATTTAAGAACTCCGATCGCGCAAACAAATATTTGGTAAATGATCATAATTTAGACGGGGTTGACAGCGATCACGAGGGAAGCCCTGATTTGCTCATAGTATGCTTGTCACTCTTTTTTTTTTTTTTTTACCATTTTTGGCCCCTCTTCTTGGGCTTCCTGGCTTTCTTTATGCCCTTTTTAGGGTTCTAGGCCCTTTCTCCTCACTGCGATCAGCATTTTTCAGTGCAGAAAAGCAAAATAGGGCATGCTTTTCTTCAAAAAGGACAAAAAAAGGGCATTTTTCCAAAAAGGGCAGAGGCAGTGCGCGCCCCCCCCCCCCCCTTCTTCTGTGTACGCCACTGCTACAGGCCAACGTTTCGCAGTAAACCAGTCGTAGCGTGGATCAAGCCTTGAAAATCGGGCAATCGACGTCGCCACGCGACGGCCGCTTGGGCATCTCAGAGGCAGGTCTAGAACAGTGTCCCGCACGAACGCCAGTTTTTTTTTTTTACGTTACGTTGGTTTCGGCCTTATTTGGTTTTTGCCTTCGTTCACGGTTATACTTTCCGTAATATTAAAATGGACGAAAGCAAAATGAAAGTGGATAAAAGAAAAAGAAAAAAAAACGTTAAAACATAAAGAACCTACAATGGATGTACGGAGATGGCCTGTGAATCGCAGTAATAGACAACTGGTCTCTGATTGGTTAAAAATATAAAAATTAATGGGTTAGGGTGAGATGGGGCTGGAGGGAAGCGATACTCTAAAACACCATATCGGCCGACCGCCTCCCTGTGCGTAGCACGGGCTTCAGATAGTTTAACATTAATTTAAATAAATTAAATAGTGAAAAGATAACGACAGGTTATCGGTAGATTCACCCCTTCGTTATTCGCGTAAGATGCCCTCCCCAAACTTTTCAGACTTAGGGTTAGAGCACAGTTCCTTTTTCACGGGCCGGATTTTTCCACGTCTGGTCCTAATGGAGTTCAGCGATGTTCTTCAAAACCCCCCAGGTGTAGCGAGGAGTGACCTGGGGGGGGGGGGGGGGATGAGGCTTAATGGCGCGTCGACAACTTGGTCATTAGCGCCAACCACAGTCACAGTGCAGTGGTCCGGGTTGCCACTGCACCACACATTACAGAGATGTTATTCAAACCCCTAATCTAAATTGATACTGGAGCGAGTGACCTAGCTCCAATATCGATTACTGGTTGGTTATGTTGTGCTTTTGTAAATTAAGATAAAGCTGCTGAAAATTAATTACGTTGTTCTCGGGAGTGCTACTAAAAAGAAATTAACGCGAGCGAGCGGTTTTTTTTTTTTTTTCTTTTTTACAATTTATTCGTGATTTTTCAGATGCGGGCGATGGCTTTTAAAAAAAAATGAAATCGGTAGCTTACATTTTGTTGTCGAGTACAATATCAATGGTTTAGTGCCAGAATCAGCGTGCAACAGTTGCATATTTGATATCTTACACTATAAAACCAAAGTCTCATAGCAGAAATGAAGCAACCGCAACGACGACCCCCGGAAGGGAAACAATGAAAACGTGCGAGTGTGTCAATTCTTTGGCTTGAAGTTGAAACTGGGACGTTGTTGCCCTGAAAAGAAATTAAAATTGGCACATTGTTGCCTCGACTAACAATTTGCTCTAACAATTATCCTTCTAACTAAACACCGTGGTAATCTCAAGGTCAAGTATTACATGACGTCATGCACACTTCTTTTTCACACGGTACGCATCGCTTAAGCCACAGCGAAAGACTGGGAGTGGGGGTAGAGGGGGGAGCAAAGTGAGCTGTTAGCATTAAGCATACGATTACGCATTAACTGAACCTAGAAGAGAACAAACAAACAAGCACGGGACCCGGGAGCCGGGTACGTGTTCAACTACGTATAACAAGAGGAGAAAGGGAAGGAAACCAAGAAGAGAGGGAGAGGACGGGATAAAAGGAGGATGGGAGAGGGAAGGGAGAGGATTGGCGGAAAGGGGGAGTGTTACACAAACAAAAATTGACTGTTGCAGTGAACGATCAGGCAGCACCGAGCAAATACTGGGAAACAACCACGGGTCAAACAAATCCCCGGGCGAAGCCGGGTACGATGATAGTTAAGTCATAGAAGTTTTAGTCGTGACATGCCTCTGAACTATCTTTAGTTTCGTTTCTAGGTGATCGTCTGGATGGAGTAAAGCGCTCATTTGGTCATTGGCTGCAGATAACGTTTGGTGAAAGTGCTGTTGCGTGATTGGTACCTTTTTTTTAAACAATGTCATAAAAAACGTTCCATACGCTAAGAAAAAAAAACATGCGTGTGCTCCTGAGAGCCACGTAATTAATCTTTAATAGCATAACAGCATTTTCCACCCTGTTGTTGCTCCTTACTAACCCCCCCCCTCCCATCTCCCAGACACCTCTGTTGTAAACTGTGGGCTTACTTCTCACTTAGCAGTTTATTGCTGTTGCGAGATTTAAAAGTGGAAACTCCAATGCGAAGCAGTGCATGTATGCTCATCAGCCAATCCTGAACGAAGTCATTATCTTCCTAGTTTCGAAAAAGTAACCTTCTCATCACTCTGGGTAAAGGAAAATAAGCCTTCAAGAGGATAAAACAACTGAAAAATGGCATTTAGTGGAAATAAAGCGCGGGCCGGACAAAAGTGCTTCGCGGGTTGCATCTGGCCCCCGGGCCGGAGTTTGGAGACCCCTGTCTTACGATAAGGAAACCCTTTGCTAAAAAGCTTTCAGTCCCCGATAGCGGTTTGAAAAGATCGAATGCCAAGATTGAAGCTATTCAATTTGAACATTTTTCTCCCACTAAAAAGGAAGAAGCCACACTATCATTCCATCCTTAACCGGAGATCAGTCAATGACGTCACTAACGTATTTCGATGACGTTATCTCGAGACCAGAATCAATGGAAACTTTTCACGCCGCTGTCAAATAACGCAACGCAACGTGATCTTCCTCTCCGCACACGTCATTGGCCGAAGGAAAAATCCGCCAACGAATTCTGGAGCTAATCGACAGATCAGTCACCATGGCAACCGAGTCTATCCTATGCTTGAATGAATGAGTAGGGTTTAAAGAAGAAAAAAAAAAGACCGGAAAAAAATCAGAATTACTTTGAGCGCCCTACCTGAGCAATTTCCTGGTCCGTGGTTCCGTTCGACAAGCAATAGAAAAAAAACAGGCAATAATATAGTAATCCCTCTCTCTTCATAGCGACCAGCTTACTGCACCAAAGGGTGATTCGTTATACAGAAAGTTTACAAGGCATTACGGGTTGGAGGTGGGGGGGAGGACAGCGCCACCAGATAATCATGGCATGCCTTAAAAAATTAACCCGGTTGGATCAAGCAAAAGTTACTCGGGTCGTCACGGATTATAGTAGCATATGCAAAATCGTCACCAAAACGATTCGTCATCGCATCGACTCATTCACGTGACAGCAATAAACTACAAGAGAGTATTATTTTGAACACAAAGCAGGAGTTTATTTACGTACTTGCTGTTGACAAGCAACCGTCTAAGATTATAAACCACATGAGGGGATTATGCGACGACATCTCACAGACGTAGAGTACGTGATTCGTACATGCGAAAGGGTGATTCTTCATAACCCGAGTTACCTATAGGTTCAATTTTTGAAAGCACCCATGGATTTAACAATGTTCTAAGCTTTCTCGCTTGTCAATCATGGAAATGTCCAAGATTGACAATCGAGAAAGCATATAGAACATTGCTTCAAAACCTAACGAAGATTCCGTGTTGTACGCTTTATATACTGCTAATTTTGTAGCAGTTTTGGTGCTTTAACCCCTAAACAGACTGGCTAAACAGACTGGCTGCGTTGCCGCAGGATGGTGTGTCAAAGACGTCCAAATCGGTCCTTAAACACGACACCAACCATACGACTGCAGTAATTTTGACCTTGCAGGCACGGAGTAACGCGTCGTGTCACCAGAAATTGTCTTCAGTCTGCTTAGGGGTTTTACACTCTGTGCAATTACTGTACTGTCCGGTATGCTACATTCCATGCATTTCTTGATCCAATGCTTTGGGGTAAATTCGGATTCGGTTATCGTGGACTAGTGGCGATCAACCTCGACTAAGGAATCACAAAAAATGTCAGGTTGCAGGTTCTGACAGTTGGTAGTTCTAATACTACTGTTTCCAGACGTATGCTTCCTACATAAGTTGCATTTTTTTCCGAACAAATAGTTATATTAAAGAGTGGTAAAGGAAGATGGTACCACAGTTAGTGTGGACAATTTCCCTCATTCGAAAAAATATTTTATTTTTTCAAGTATATATATTTTTTAAATTTCGATAACTAGTGTTAACAGTTTAGACTGGACTCCGGGGATACCACAATTTTTGGGCCATAAACTTTGAACACACTGTGCACTGATGTACAGTACACAACAATGTACCATATCAGCCCCCACGTGACTTGTGTATGTTGTGTACTTTTCTGATTCATAAAGTACACAAAGTGCAATCAATAAAATTAAGAAACGCATGGGTAGAGGCAAAAATAAAAGTTCAAAATTAGTGGCCAACAAAGGGGGGTAGTGGAAAGGTGGGATAGGGTCTCGACTGGCTTGCCACCAAGGTTAGACCTGCCAGGGAAACAAAGGTTGCCGATGGCATCGACAGATGAGGGATTAGAATCTCGGTGCCCATTTTGTACGCTTTGTGAATAAAAAAAGTGCCCAAGTGTGGGCACGAAGTGTAGGCTACTGTCAGTGTACAATTCACGTGGAGGCTGACCTGCTACGCAGTGACCAGTGTCTTCACAGAGTGTAGTTCACCAGGGACGTATTTCGTATTTGTCGGTTCAGTGAAATCTACTGTAAGTTAAAGAACTGGTGAAATAGGATGAGGAAGGTTGGGAGGGTGGGTGGAGGAGGAGGATAAAGTTTGAAAGCGCTAGCTACTTCCTATCGATCGGAAATCCCTAAGGCCCATTCACGAAGGCAAAACAGGGGACAACGTGATGATGACGGTAAGCGCTTGGTTGCGTTTGATGGAACGCCCCCATCCATCGCTGTTGACGACGCTGCCGCAATCGACGTTTGCGAGAGTTAGACGTCATAGATTGTTCCGATTGGTAAACCTTAGTTAGCTCCACTCAAACCTTAGTTAGCTCCACTCAAAAACTCAGTCGTTTACACAGTACCCCAGAAAGGGCAATGCTTCGTTTATTGTACGTGTTACTCCTCTGATGGTGTCGTAGTTTGTTTCGGTTGGGTTTATTGAATCGGGTAGAACTTAAAGGTACACTCCTCCCAGCGCCATTTTTCTCTATCCTCCACATCAGGTATGGCCCCCAAAGTTCGATTTACTTACCATTAGTCAATCCCTTGCTAAAAATCCGTTTTAAAATGTGGCGTCTAGATTTTCTGCTGAACATTGGCAATTAATTTAATAGCATCTTGCGATTATATGATCCTTTGCGCGCTTACAATAACCATGACGATTCATCTGTGTGTGTGTGTGTGTGTGTGTGTATGTGTGTGCGCGTGTTTTTAATCGTTTCGTAATAATTAGTTGGCCTTGTATTACTAAGCCGAGTCTCGCGAAACGGTGCGATGGACACATGCGGGGGATGGCTAGCTGCGCGTGGCTGTTGTAAGGCAGGCGGAGTGTACCTTTAAAGAGTCGGAACAGTGGCCCCTGAACGGGTAGCTGCCACCCTGCAGCAGCTTTTAAAAGGTGCCAAACGTTTAAGCTAAACACATTCATATTAGTCTAAATCACACCCACCACCTCCATCTAGCATGACTTAGGAGTGGACTTGCAGATATCCGTTGAATGGAACGAAAGATTAAAGATGGGGGAGAAGGGGTTGGTGTTCGCCGTTTCAGTGACGAGGAGAAGATACGAGGCTTAAGTTAGGACTAGTTGGCGGTATTCGAACATAAGGTATCAAAATGTTAAGTTTAATCCTAACCAGTCGTGGTGATTTAGTTGGCGAGGATGTTTACTTGCTGGGGCTAACATGAACTGGGCCGGCCACTCCCGCCAAGAGGAAATTGAAGTTGGTGATAACTTAAAGGCTGAACCAAAGGGACTTGGCGTCTCGACACTCAACCGTCGCATGGATACAGACTCTTCACATGTAATGAAAGGGGCGAAACCAGTAAGAAAAGATATCGTAGAACAATTGAACGTTATATATTATATTTTACGCTTACGCGCCATTATCATCAATGAAATTCGCGCTGCACGTCTTTATTGATAACTCGTCTCACGTTTGAAGTCATTATGTGTACTTGTACGTAGTTCAGAGCATCGAGGTATAAGCCCCGGCCATAACCGGAAGTTGACTGGGATAGCAAAAACTGACAAGCTTCTCAGATCGCGCTGGACAACCTAATGGTACAAATAGTGACTTAGAACGTGAGAAATGTCAACAATAAAGACGTTCAGCGCTAGTTCCAGTGATTATTAAAAAAAAAATAATAAAACGCATTGTTCTACGATAAGACTTCTGGCTGGTTTCACCCCTTGCATTCTATCAAGAATTTATAGGTTGGGGAGAAGAATTGGTAACTGAGACCCCATACTGAAACGTCTAAGATACGTTCGTATTAGTTCAGTCTTAGTTTATAGAGGGCGCCATGTGTTGTACGTGGGAATTTCTATCAGTTTTTAGCCTAAAATTAAACTAAACTAAACGAAACTAGCTTGTCTTTAATTATTATTTAGCCTAGCTTAGTTGTAATTTAGTTTACTTTAGATATGGGCTGAAAAATGAGCAAAAAATACCTGATGGAACACGTGGCGCCCTCTGAAAACTCGGACTGAACTAATACGGACAAATCTAACTTGTTAAAATAAGGACTTTTTAGAGTTACATATTCTCCTCCCAAACCCTATAAATTCTTGATTATTATGTATAGAGTGAATCCATGCGACGTGCGCGCACGAGGGACGACGGAACGACAAGCCCCTGTCGGCTGAACTGAGGTATGAGAGTTGATTCGAAAGGGGAGTCTGAGGTGTTTTTAGAAATGTTGACTCCTGAAAGTGTCATTTTTGAGGTCCCAAAATGACTTTTCTTTTACGTAGTCAGTATTTTTGTGTGACCTCCCCCGCCCTCTTTATATTAAAAAATTTATGACCCCCCCCTCAAGAGGATCCACAAAAATCGTCGTGATTCTCCCCAATTTCATTCGGCGTCCCTCCCCCTTCCACCCCGAGATTCGGTCCCTTACGACAAAACTGATAGAAAAATATTATTTTACACTTCGAAACGCAATGACCTGGCAATTGAAATATTCATTATTTACTATAATAGCTTTAGCGGCACAAACTGGCTGCTTCACCAAACACCCGGGTGTGTTGCAGGCAAGTGTGCGTACTACAGTCGAACGGGCAGTACCGTTTATGCGGCTTATAGCTTGCTGCGCTACCTACTCGAGTTCAGTAATGGACTCAGAAGTTTTCCGGCGTTCAACCGAGGATCCCAGCAAAAGTCAAAAGGGTTAACAAAAAAAAGAGTTAAAGCGAACAAACCTTCACCAACAGAAAAAAATATACACTAAAAAAAACAACCTAAAACTTCGCCGAGAAAGGGCCATACGTTTCGGCGGTTGCAATGGTTGAGGACAGGAGAAGGTTTCATTTGGACTTAACACTTCAAGGCCCTTGTGGCATCTGAAATCTTACACGGAAGCTTATTTGTGTTCCTTTGCTGTTTTGACTTTGGTTCAGGTAAACCTTACCGTATACATCAAACGAGTTCGTTTTTGTTTACTAATATCTCTATGGATAAAGATAAGTATGCTATCCGAATCCGATCTGTCACTGCGGAACAAAGTAAAAAAACAGAAAATCAACAGAAAATGAAACAAAAACAATTTTAAAAACCAACTTACACCTATTTCAAATTTTAAAAATAAACTTCCACCGGGACTCCACCTCATGAACACAACGCCCGCCCCCCCCTCCCTTCCCCGAGGCAGAGACCAACTCAGTCCACCCCTGCGCCAAGGAACTACGGTCCGAAGAAATAAATAAAATAAAAAAGATTGCTATCCGATCTGTGACAGAAACACACAAAATATTGACCTTTTCTCCTTCCTCCTTCCCAGTCCATCGAAATTAGAAATGTCTTCAACAGAAGACGAAGAAGCAATTGGATGCAACGGTCAGTTAATGAAGAACGGTGGGCGAGGCCTCACTTAAGAACACATCTTCTAAAAGAGCACCATTTGCAATTTAAATGGTCCAAATGGGTTGGAAGGCACAGTAATTAAATCGTCTCGGTTAATTCCTGCCCACAAAATGAGCGGCTAGAGTCGGTTTCTTCCTGTTTGGAGAGTGCAGTTGGAGCTTTTGTTAAAGCTCTGACGACAAAGGCACTTCCGATTCGTAAATCCCTCGCCTCCCCCCCCCCCCTCCCCAGTACAATTCACCCATTCGCGCGTTCGCCAGGGACCAACCAAACTAATTAGATCTGGCATTGGGTGTGCCCGTCCAATCCAGATAGCAAAAAAGTAGATGAAAAAAAAAAAGAGAAACAAACTAAGCTAAATAAGGTTTTTTCATCAGAGTTGCAAAGAGACTGTTAGGGTGGCAGGACCCTTAACAAAACTAAGCACCTGTAGCAATGCATTTCTCTGACCTAACAGTGGTGAATGTACTCTTAATCATAATTAATGCACGGTGGTGACGTCACGCCAACACATCCCAATGCTAAAAGTGTAGTCGTTATAAACGGTTAATGTGAAAACCCTCACACGTCACCGTGGGTTAATTTTGATAACCCACACTTTTTTGATAACCTAACACTTTTTCCGGGGTCTACACAACCCCTGGTCCAACACGTGACATATAATGACCGACTTTGCAAAACTACCGAACACAACACAAATTCAACCTTGGATCTTAAAGGGGGTTTGTCACCAAATGGCAGGCTACAGTATCTATAGCCATTTGCCGACATCTAGTTTAGTCTAGTTCTTACTTTCAACAGGCAAAGGACCACACAAACAAATTTCTTTTTACACAATAAACAGGCCACATGCCTCTTTAATTATTGAATGTAAAGTTGGTGCGCCCACGTGCACCAAAAAGCAATCGGTAAAGTTAAACCACAGTTTGAAACACAGATTTTGAGCCTCTAGATGAGCGCCATCTAGTGACAGTGATGTCGTTAAACTTGACCGTTGCTCCTTGATGCACGTGGACGCACCAACTTTGCATTCAATAATTAGGGAGGCACGTGGCTTGTTTGATGTGTAAAAAAAATTTCTTTGCGCATTCCTTCGCTTGTTGAAATCAAGTGCTACATAGAACTAAATAATGGTAGGCGGAGCTGGATGCTGCAACCTGTCATTTGGTGAAGAGGGACCTTTAAGACCTGACTTGATGTCAAATCCTTCTCACGGAATTCATCCAACGTCGGCACCTTGCCAACGGGTCAGACATTCATTCTAGGTCATATTCTATACGATCGAAACATCTGCTTTGTTAATCAGGTCTATAACATCTTAGCGGCCTCCTGTCGATTCATTCATACCCCATGTTTACCTTCAGGAAGACCTTGACATTCAAATGCTTTTTGTCGAAGCAATTACCTAGGGCGCATGAACAGCTGGCTGGCTAGCACTGTGGAAGTTGAAGCATGTGAATATGTAGCTGGTTATGGAAGAAGTCCCTAAAATGATACTTGTTACTTTTTTTTGTGCTAGTTGTAATTTTTCAAGGAATGACCTACCGTATTATTTTAACCCTTTGGACAGATGGCGCTTTATACCTATCGTTGCTAGCGAATTCTCCCGCTGCATGCTATTAGGATAAGGGAGAGAAAAGCGTGGCACTGCTTGATCAACATGTTTGCTTACGAAGTCAGTGTAAATAAAAGGGTGAAGTGAAAAAAAAAATTACTTTTGGAATTCGTTATCAGTAGGGTGTGGAAAAGTCACCTTTAGGCATCACTATGACACACTAAATATGTCGTTACTTTGTGAAAATGTCTTAAGGTGCCCCCAAGGTCTTCAAGTTTAACATTGTAAGGCTACGGACGGAATAGCGAAAATCGCAAATATGATGATTTGACTGAAAGTCAAATTGTTAATCTTTGTCTCATTCTGTACGTACGTGAACATGCCGTAATTACAAGTAATTTTTGTTTTTCTTAAAACCAGTAGGAATCAATTAGCAGAGAAAATGGGCTAACAATTTGGGCTATTTTGGCCCATAACTACTACCAGTGCAGAAAAAAAAATTATTTCCAATTATGGCTATCTTTCTTGGTCTCGCAGAGCTTCAAATGCGGTCATGTTAAAACTAAATTTAAATCCAGTCAAATCATCATATTAGCCTATTTCACTACCTCTCATAGCCATAAAATAACAATGTTAAACTTGCAGCCTCTGGGGGGATGTTAAGACGTGACCTCAGAGTGATGGTATTTTTCTGTGTGATAATGATGCCAACAGTCAACTTTTCCACACCCTGACGATGAAGAATTCTACGAAAATTGTTTCTCTTACCAACCTAGTAAATAAATTAGTTTTTAACTTTAAAGCCGAATTTCGATAAGTTATTCTGTAGGTAACTTCAAAGTACAGGTTGAGCGTTTCATATGACAATGGTATCGAATTGTAATATGTGGACAAACCGGTGGTGATGGTAATACGTGGGCAATATGTGCGCAATATGTCCGCCCATACATGGCCACAAGGGGTCCGTCCATACCTTTTTGTTCACTCGACGCCAAAACAAAGACTCCGGTGGTTTAATTTCATGAATTTCAAACAGACGAAGAACCAAGGTACGTGTGTATTGCACTGAATATTGCGCTAAGGCATTTTCTATTCTCATTAAAAATTATTAAACGATCATTTGACGTAGCAATAAGTCGTACGAAGACTTCAAGGATAGTCACTGTTACCGTAAAATAGTGTTCGTTAGTGCTGCAACACCGGGGAACTAATAATGAGAAGATTACCATATTTTTGTGCGTGCTTTTAACACTAATCAATCCTATGAGGTGGCCTGCTTTCAGCGTGCCTCGTGGCAGTTCTTGACGATTTGGACAATCATGAAAGCAATGGTCAAGCCTCAATACATACGTGCACTCATCATTGTAAACCTGGAACCCTATAGTTAAGGAACTCCGACGAAGAATACACCGGGCTGCGGGTGATCAAGTTAACTTTTTACAACACGGAAAATTAAAACATCATCGTAGCGTCTGAGCACAGTGGGCACTTTGTACGCGAACTCTGCTCGTGGGCGCCGATTGAAAATTCGTTTCTGCTCAAAATGCGGTATCTATGTCAATTTCAGACCTATTTTGACATTGACATATACTAAATTGATTGACTCGATTACAGCTTTACAGTGATATGGATTAAGAGTCAGTAGCGCGTGCCATTTTAAAGTTACACTAGCCATACCGTTAGCTTCACTCACTCCAGTGACGTCGATCCATGCTTCCTGTAATTTCTTTGATTCCAAGACCATCACAAAATCATGTAACTGGTTATTTCGACGCAAACTAATTGCAATTATTGCTCCACGTTCGTCCATCACATTCCTAAGCACTCCAGCATTTCATGACTGCTCATGACGTCATAGTTTTATCAGAAAAAGTTTGTTTAGGCATAAAAAATTTTGTACGAACTAACTATGACATCATGAGGGTCCAAAAAAACTAGGACGTTATTTTTGCAGTTTTTTTGCGTGTTTGGAGTCATAAAAGCAAGTTACAGCAACGAAAATAGGCCTAACCGAAGCGCGATTTAATTATCTTTGCATTGGTTCAAGAGGAGTAGTTGTACACGCACACACACACACACGCACATCATACGTTTTTCATGATTTTAGATTCTGAAAATTGGAAAACCTGGCCTGAAAATCTTGGTGTCAGCCGATTTAGTGCCACAAACTAATTTTAAGTAACAATAACAAACATCGCAAAGGCACAACGGTAATAAACATAAATATGCATTTTGGTCTGCTCCACCTGTAATTGGCCCAAAACCTGTTTCCTAGTTTTAATATTCTAAAGTCAATAACCCCTTACCCAACTTAAATCCACGAAGAGAGCATATTAAAGGTACATTCCTCCCAGCGCCATTTTTCTCGATCCTTCACATCAAGTACGGCCCCAAAGATCTATTTACTTACCGTTAGTCAATCCCTTGCTAAAATCCG
>JAHWFP010226866.1:0-13031 GCA_023313725.1 Lithobius niger
AATATTAAGGAAAATTGGAAACTAGCCAATAGCGAAAATCATACACTAGAAATAACGTAGTTCAGTAAGCCACCTTTATGCACTTACGAAGGTGGCTTACTGAACTACGTTATTTCTAGTGTATGATTTTCGCTATTGGCTAATTTCCAATTTTCCTTAACTAAAATATGTAACATGTACGCACTGATAAACGCACAATTCATTCACCTTATTTCAAGGAATACATACATCCAATTTCATTCGAGTTTCATTTATCAAGTTTCAAACATCAAGTTTCATTTGAATCGGTTCATGTTTTTGACCGTAATGCGGAAATGATCAACAGACAGGTTCACAGAGTAGGACTGGTGTGATCAAGGGTCACGAGGGAAATATTACCCAACGATCCAGAGCCCCTTGTTGTGAAATATGTTAGTGTTCTGTTCAGAAGGCATATAATGGATCGACGATTTACGAATTAACTACGTAGTTGTCACGAACGACAAGACAAAGTTCATAACTTCACTTATTATGTTTAACTAGAGGACGGGGCCGGTCATGAATTAAGTTTACAGACTCATTTTTTTCCCTGACACACTTAAGCAAATAGGATTCTTTTTGGATCCTAGTGAGCAGACTGAAAAGGGCGTAATTGTAAACATTTACGAACATCCCCCCCTCCCGCCAACCTTGGACACTGGCTTACAAACGCTGATTTTTGTTGGCCTCAGCCCCTCAATCAGCGCAGCCAGTTGCTGAAATCATAGGACGCACCGTTTAAAGAATGTGCGCGCTGAACCATCTTTGCATGAAACAATTTTTGTGTGGGAAGTAAATAAATAAGCCTTTAGCGCGGCTGCGTTGGCATTTTTCTTTGGAAGAGGAAGGAAGTAAATCGGCGGCCTATGTCGGCCTAACAATGGCTCATTATTGCTTATTTACAGAGATTTGACTGTTTACAACTTCTTTGCAATATAGCAATGATCAGCCTCGTGCTCAGCAGAGATTGTTGTTATCCACTTTGAAACAATTCATTACAGCTCTACAAGCCTTCATCTGCGAATTAAATAAGCCATTGCATCGTTTCCAGCTACCAATTTCGAGGCCTGCTGGCCTCGAAATTTACAACGCAGCTTAGTCTGATTTAAAACTATACGTATTTAGCTGAAACATGGATTCTTTCATTTTGCCCATCACAAATCAACGGTTTCGACGATAGTTTTCAATCCATAGCACGTGCACCAGGAATTGTTAGGCACCATGGCAAAGGCATAGTCGGTCTGCCGCTGACTTCCACCTACCTTTCTTGGCTGGTTGCAAGAGGGCCCTTGCTGTACTGCAAGTTGTGGTTAGTGACTGCCTCCGCACTGTCACGGGTTGCCTCTCGTCCACCCCAGTGTTTGCCCTTCTGGTCTTGACCGGCGAGCAACCCTTGGAGTTGAGGGCGATGGAGCTGCTGGTTTCAGTGTGCCTCCGCACTGTGGCGAGAGGGGCAGTTGACCCGGTGGCACGTATTCTGTTGGACTATGGCTCGCTGGGTCCTCTGGCCAGGCAGCGCCTTGGGCTCCTTGGTCTTGGGGCCACACTGAATGACTCCCTGCGGCGATTGTCCCTGCCGGCCCCTGGGACTGGTGCGGGGCGTTGGTTGATTAGTTCGGTGTGCAACCAGGCGAGGTGAGCCATACTGAGGAGGTTCGGGTCTTCTGCGATGCCTCGTTCTGCAAGGACACATGGTCTGGGGGAGTCTGGGTTTTTGTTCAGGATTTCAAGTTGGGACTAACTCGGCGTTTTGAGGTGATCCCCTCGAATTTTGTGGGAGAGCTGGCATCTATATCGGTCACGCTTGATTTTAGCCTGGATCTTCGGGTGCCCAGGTTCTGCATCCTTTCTGATTCAAAGGCAGCTCTCTCCTTTTTGTGGGAGTCGTTCAGGACCCTGCGGGTGTCCCACCCGATTGTCCTGGAGGTTGGTCTGAAGCTCCGGGGAGCTGTCAGCATGGGTTGTGTAGTTCGGCTCCAGTGGGTCCCTGGAAACTGTGGCATCTTTGGAAACGAGGCCGCAGATGAATTGTCCCGCGCTGAGTGTAATGCTGTGGTATTATGTCAGTGTTCAGCCCAGGATCTTTACCCCATCTTACGTGCTGCGTCCCTCTGGGAGTGGCAGACACGGTGGGACAGCGCCCCTACAGGTAGGCATCTGTAAGCTCTGCACCTGGAGGTTACTGCCCTCCCCACCCTTCTCCTCGGTCGCCTTGGTAGGCGGGACGCGGGTCTTTTATCGCGGTTGCGGACTGGGCATGCCCTCCTCAACGGCTACAAATTCCGGCTGGGTTGGCGGGGCTCCCCGGCCTGTGCTTGTGGGGCACCGGAAGAGACAGTTTCGCACTTTCTACTGGAGTGTAGGCAGTGGTCACACTTGAGGAGGATTGCGCTTTGTGGGAGCACGTTGGTGGAGGTCCTGGGTGCGGAAAGTGACTCGGGCCGTGGCCTTTGGGCAGTACTGGGGTTCTGCGTCACCACTCGGCGATTTGAATTGGAAGTAACAGTGGAGGTGTGATAGGAGCTGGCCGTACGAACTAGTTTGTAAGTAGTCCATTTGTATATTGAGCGCATAGCATAATGGCTTCTGTTCAGCTTAAGTATGAATAAATAAATAAAAAGACATAGTAAGTTTATAGAAGGAGTGCATAGCGCTGAGGCTGGTAGACTCGTGTTAGATTGAATAAATAAATAAGACATTACACGTGTATGAAAACAATGAAAAACGATTAAAGCGATTGTTCGGCCTCTATTTCTTCACTGCTCAGCCGGGATTCAGAATTATTATGTAGATTAGTACAATGCCGACGTACATTTTGATTAAAATCAACCAATATTTCGAGTGACGCTGATTACGCTCTGTCATCCATCACAGCGACCAAGACCCAGGTGCACGTGCACGCACCAATGCGTCATAAACGTGCAACAAAGGTTTGCAATTTAATTCCCCAACAAAGGGAAACCTAAACACGATTCGTGTTAAGTTAGCAGTAAGCATCGTGATAAAAATGCACTATTCCACGACATAACCCCTCCTCTGGATAACTTTACAGGTTCACACATTTCTTCTTCAATACAAGGCTAATATATAAAATATTCGTAACTTAACAGTTCCTCTTCTGAAAATAAAATTATTCTTACAGCTGAGCGAGGTACAATCCTGTAAAATTATCCACGGCAACTTTTTTAAAATCTTGTTATGTTACACAAAATATTACAAAATACACTTCTTTTTCTTTTTTGGCATGTATGCCTAAATCTACTAGAAACAACTATTAGTATTTCGTCACAACAGCAACCACTAAACTCACATGAAACAAATAAGAAAACTTTACAGAACTGTAAACAATAAATATCAAACAATAAAATGCATTCGTTCCCATTTTTTTTATACATCTGAATATCTTGTTCATTACCCATTTAGCATGCATCATACCCCTCCTAAGGTCAGACATTCAACCATTTTCATCAGACGTAGCCTATTGTCATCCGTCCACCATACATACTCATCTGCAGAAGATGAAGTACAGTACTATTGGCTACAGGCTGTAGCGTGAACAAACTTTTTTTTTTGCTTATCACTCACTTCTTCACCATTTTGGCCCTTTTCTTGGGCTTTCTAGCTTTCTTTTTGCCTTTTTTAGGACTCTATACCCTTTTCCTTCCCTGCAACCAGCATTTTTCAGTGCAGATAAGCACAAAATATGTTATGTTTTTTCTTCAAAAAGGGCAAAACAGAGCACTTTTTTGAAAAAGCACAGGGGCAATGTCTCCCCCCCCCCTGTGCACGCCACTGGCTACAGCTCTTCTGTCCAAAACCCTTTTAGACACGACACTTATGACGAATACGTCTTTCCAAGTGTTTCTTTCATCTTTTCACTAAGTCCTTTTTAATTTCCTCTTTCGTTTATTTCTTTCACTGTTTCTTTCTTCCAGGTGTTGAATGTCTTTCATCTGAATGGTCTTCTGAATCAGATCTTTGGCAAACCTTCATTACTGTTACAAGTGGCACTCCTCGAGCATTCATGACTTGATCCAGACAAGGAATCATTTCCAGTCGTTGTGTCGTCACTCTGACGTTCTGGAATCACATTCCAGTAGAATTTCATTATTGCTTGGGGTCATAATGTCCCGTTAACAAATCACCATTCTGGATCTCTTCATTAAATGAACACCTTTTGTGAATATCAGTCTGCTCGTGTTGGGGCTAAAGGCTAAATAAGCACGCCGCTCAACATCATACCCCACAATCCTTCACTCCTTGGCATCAGTTTAGACCTTTGGTGTTTGACACTACATATACAACCAAACTTTCTTATATGCAGACCTGAAGGATTCCTCCCATTTTACCTTTGCATTGGGGTGATCTCCTCATAAAAGTAGGAAGGCGAACAGTTTCTAAGATATACGGCACAATGTAACGCTAGACCCCAGAATGAGCGTGGTAAATCGGCGTGAAACAATAGAGCACGAGCAATATCCAACAATAGCATGAACTCGTTCAACCAAACCATTAATTTTGGGGTTGCACGGAACCGAAAATCCATGTTTTATAGAATGTGCATCACAGGGTTATAGAAGTAACTTCTTGAGTATTATTAATTCTTATCCACTTTAAAGAAACACCCAACTCTTTGCTCTGTTTGAATTACTTAATGGCAGCACACACATCTGCTTTTGACGATAGTAACGTAACAAAAAACCTTCTCGTGAACACGTCCACAAAAGTTATAAAATATTTGGGGCCACTCAGTGTGGGAACAGGGAGTGGCTCACAAGTCTAAATTACTACTAAATCTAACGGTGCTTGTACACTGTAAAGTATCGTTCATCTTTCTGAAAAAGGGAAAGTTTTATATTTGCTTTTACACACACTTCACAAAAATCTAGTCTTCCTTTTTGTATCTTTGGCAAATGTACCATTCTGTGTTTCAGTATTTGCCGCATTCGTTCTTCGGACAAAAATGTCCCATATATTCATGGAAGAGCTTCCAAGTACTAAGTGGTTTCTTCCAAGTCACAGTTGAAACATTAAGAACTGAAGTTATCATCTTATCTCCATGCATTCGCATTTTCTCGTACCAACAACAGAACCTTCCGTCCACGATGTTCTGCGAATGCAACGACAGACATCATCTTGCTTAAATCTATATGATTAAGACTAAGATGTATTTCTAACTGCTCCAGCTGCATTCAAAGTTATATCTCCACGAAACACAAGAATAATTATGTAATACTCTTTAGTATTGCTCCTACGTTATACTTTTGCATCAAATTTTAATGTGAAAAAAAGTGTTATCTTTTTTCATATAAATGAAATGAGCGTTTACCATACATAAAAATATAAGCGTCAGTAACTGCAAGGAATTGTACTCAATTTATACCTTGTTTATCTTACTATTTTGTCTATTTTTCATACATCAGAAAATGACTATCGTCACTGGTCATCGAAAATAAATCTCAAACCACAAGATAAATCAATTACTTCCTTTTTCCCTGATAATATCGTCACTGTCCAGTGGGTAATATTAAACAACCCTTTCCATTACAATAGGACGCTGTTTATTGCCAGTGTTCGGTAAGTACTGTACAAAATAAAGCAGTTAAGTAATTTTTTATCGATATAATGTTAGCGGATGAAGAATATCACAGTTCATTTACTTATTGTAAGTATACTCATATTCTCCTGTTACAACCCTCCACTACCGTCGCAAGTCTACCGTCGCCTCCACTACCGTCGCGTGGGCTTCGCCATCTTGTTTTGTCCGCTGGCTCTGGTATGAGCTATTCTAGAAATTTTCATTATTCATGCTACCATAATTGTTAGTGTTCTGCTCAGAGGGCATAATGGATCGACGATTTGACGAATTACCTTCGTAATTCTCACAAACGACAAGACAAAGTTCGTAACTTCACTTGTTATGTTTAATTAGTACAAATATGCCTGCATATATTGTGATTAAAATCAACTTACATTTCGAGGGACGCTGATTACACTCCATTGCCCATCACAGCGATTGAGGCCCAGGGGCACGTGCTCGTAATAATGCGTCATAAACGTGCAACAAAGGTTTGTAATTTAATTCCCCCAACAAAGTGAAAGCTAAATACGACTCGTGTTAAGTTAGCAGCCAGCATCGTGATATAAATGTACTATTCCCCGACAAAATATGTCAACTACAACACACAAAACTGGAGCATTTATGGGCCCACCCTTTACCCTTCGCAAATTTGTATCATCGCCCAAGACTAATGTAAGAAGGGGAGAGAGGAATGTTTTCTTCTGACTAGAACGCTGTTTTCGAGAAAGAATTTGCATGAGATCGAATCAAATGATTATTATGTAGGCTTACTCAATACAAAGTACTTCTTTACTAGCGTTTTATAAACCTCCACAGCCTAAGGGACTGGTCATTATTTATTGCAGGGAAGGGAGGGCCAGTGGAAATCGTGAGAGAGGGGGGGGGGGACATGAATGTTTGGGGCACTCTCGAGGGAAATCATAAATTTGTTGGGTCCCTTCAAAGGGGAGGGGGGAGGGTTTCACAAAAAAGCTCTAACTAAACTGGAAGAAAAAGTCATTTTTGGACCACAAACATGACACTTTCATCAGTCAAAATTTCTAGAAACGCCTAAGCTTCCTGCAGAACCCCCATGATGTGAGTGTTTTCAAAATTCGGAGCTATTAGTACAGTGCAGCTATTAGTATATGTATGGTTTTTTCAATAATATTTCTAGAAAAGCGTTGCTTCCTCGTTTCTTGGCTTCTTCTGTCTTTCAGATGCTGACTATGTTACGGATGCTGGCAAACAATCAAACACTGCAATCATAGGCTACTTATTGTATGAAACTCCACACGAGATGGGTGGAAGAAACAGTTGTTTTGTAGAATATTTTTAACCCAACGTGTCTTTTCGTTAAAACGAGGTACGTTTTCCTTACAACTAGTGGTAACTTGTACGGGCAGAGTGCTACTAATTACTTAATTTGGATATAGGAAATCATCTTCAGACAGTCTCAATTATAGCCATACGAACATTATTTCTGGACCTTGAATGGGGAGGGGTCAAGCCATTTTTTAGAGTTCTGAGGGGGAGAGGGTGAGTCATTTTTTGATCACATTTTCATTTCCTTCACCCCCAACTCTTGGCCATAAATAATGACTCGTCCCTAAGTTGCTGTAAAGAAATAATGTATTATTGGCAGTGGCAGCCCAAACAGCGCCCGTTTTATTTATAGTCGGCGGTGATGGCCCACATCTTTGGTAAGGCCTGTGCAAAGAGGCTAAAAATAACCAAACAGAAACTAAATGCTGGAGCAAACGGAAGCTTATTAAAATAAATATGAAGCGTAACTTACGCCTTCTTGGAAAAAAAGCTAAAATAAGAAAAAGGCAAGCAAGGAGCAGCAGTACGGCACACCAAAAGGAAATGAGCCCAAACTTAGCCGAGTGAGTGAGTACAGCACCATGATTTTAAAGGAGCATTAACAAATATGGTATAGTATAGTCATTAAAATAAACACTTAAATTTGAAATAAAGTTCTATTCTCTCCACCTACAATCTAGGCTCAAGCCTGTTTCCTAGTAAATAAAATCGCTGTAAGGAATGGGTGGAATCTTTACAGCAATTGAACTGTAGGCCTCCAGCCTTTTTCTGCTTCAATCTGTTTGCATTGCAAGTTTGGTTTGATGCAATGCGTTGCTGAGCATAAATAAATAAATAAATAATAAATAAAAAAACAAAACGCAACAGTTACTGTACCCATGCTTAACGTAAATAAATTCGAAAACCAAAGCGCTTCCTTTTTCTACACAACATAGGAAAAAAAGTGAAAAAAAAAAAACTGCCATAAAAACTACCGGGAAACCTGGAAACGCCTAATTAATTGAGATAAAAGAAGACACAAACTTTCTTTGAACCCTGACATCCATGTAGATCGAAAACGATGTCGAATTCCTGCACGGAAAGTGGATGCATTAGTACTGAACGGATTCAACTATAAATAGGCTTCAATTAAAGTGCAGGTGTCAGAAAGTTATCATCGTCTTTAAGTGGCACCGATTGAAAAGTGAACGAAAACACCATGGCGCCATCCAGCAGTAGTGATATTGTTAACCTTCACAGCTTGCACGGAGGTGCACGAGGACGTTCCAAATTTTCACTGAATAATTAAGGAGGTCGTGGCATGTTTGTTTCGTTAAAAGAAATGGCGTTCTCCGCCAAAGTGTCCAACGAAGCTTTCAAGAAACTTAGACTGTCCATGAATTTAAGATTTATGCCCTTCTTAATCGTCATGCTCTGAAAATGCTCCGTATTTCGGCTAATTACATCCACGTGTCCCTGGAACTTACGCACGGCGGATATTAACAGGTTGTGCATTCCTTCGCTTGATGCAAGCAAGTACTAGATATTACTAGAGAGAGCACTACATGTTGCACAGATTCTGCAGAGTTTCAATCGGTGATAGAGCCCGGTCTTTAAAACGCTGAACTCTGCTAAAACACACATAAGATAAAATCACATTAGGTTTTGGAATCGATTTTACTTATTTATTATTTATTGATTTATTTTGTTTTCTTCAGTACAAGTTTTGGTCTCTTAGGCTGTCATTAGCGTGAAAATAATCTGCCTAACCATACATGGCTTTGGCTTTAACAATCGCCCAACTGTCTTGCCACAAGCATTATATGCACGCTTCTTCACTGACATCAATGAGCGCATGAGTATAGCATTCGAGTGGACCACTGAAGTACATCGTATACTATGTCACTAAACCACAAGGTATAATAATGTAATGCGGGCTGACCTGGTGTGAGATGTGGTAGGGAGTACAACCACTTGCACAAGATCGAACCGCATCGTCGACTGCACCGCAACAAACCTTCTCTATGGAGTAGAAGAGGTTAACATGGTATATCATGAACCATTCTAATAACATTGTATCTCTTTTTTTGGCGGAGCAAGCGAAGAGTAACCTATAAAGGACACGAAATTGCAAAATGTTGGTTGGTTCGTTGGTCCGTTGGTTGCTTTTTTTTAGTTTGGGTGGAACCCAAACGAAAGGTTGGATTGCAATGGAAATTGGTACATCGCTTTATGCCCTCAAAAATATTGCTGAGCCAAAATTTGCCATAAATCGAACAATTATTACGGAAGAAATTACAATTTTTTCGAATTACTTCTTACACTCATCATTGTAAATTTGGAATCCTGCAAAATTAAGGAATTCCGACAAGGCATTCACCATGATGGTGGTAGTCAAGTAAAATTTAAAAAACAGCAAATTAAATCAGGGTTGCTTCGTTCTAGCTTATAATCTTTTTCGACGTAACTCAATGAAATCATAACATTTGTTCGTTGCACTCCGCCACTATAGAGCAGTGACACGACGTAGTACTATTGTATATAACTCTATGCTGGTGTCTTAATGGGTTAGCTGCAAGGGGCACTGCAGAGAGAAACAGAAGGGCGTCATACTGAAGCCGATGCTGTGAAGAGTGATTTCTTAGACCTAAAACGCGCGATTTTTGTTGTTGGAGAAAACAACGTTATTTTAAGCCTAAGAAATCCGCTCGTCCGTTATTTTTCCCTCCATTTTTATGTAGTGCACCTTGTAGTTATGCCCTCCATAACCCATACTGGTGCCAATCTGGTGCCAATATGGCGGCAAATGTCACTGCCCTATAGGAAGAAACGCAAACATAAAAAACAAAAGGATTCCATTAACGACACATATTACTTTCATTTGAAAAAGAAGGCTTGAAGAAATTCAGTTCAGCATGGCGACGAAAGTGGCATCTGCACTTGCAATCAATGGTAATCAGAATATGAAACCTGAAATCGTCGTATCAAGGCGAAGCGGTGTATATAAAACGAATGTTATAGCAGACGACATATTTACACCAACGCACGAAACAATAATATGCCTGCCTCTCATAGTTTAAAATCTCTCGTTGCCACGGTAACATAAAATCTCGAAACCGAAACCGTGTTGCATGGAAGAATAGGTCTAACTCTCGACTCAATGTTGTTAGCTGCTACTTACGAAATTAGATCGGAGGTAAGTATTAGGCCTAAACGCTAAAAATTAGACCTAAACCCTAAAACTAGGCCTTAAAAAGCTAACACATTTTTAACCCACAATTGTGATGGCTATTTCTTGTAGATTATACAGGTTGAGGCAACTGAATTGTCCGGCAACAATGTCTTCTAAAGACGTGTAATTAGCTTAAATCGAAATACCAATACTAAGCAAACCCGGGCGGATGTAATGTCTGCTGTAAATATGACCTTGAAAGATGCTTTCAAGGTCATCCAAAAGTTGACTCCGAAACTATCCAAGATAACGGCATGAAGTAAATTAGAAAGTTGTTTAGGATCATGAACCCAAGCCAACACAGAAAACGTAACAGAAATCGTGCCATAAACATGGGAGATATAGGCAAAACAATGAGTGTAATGCAGAAAAGTCGGTGAAAGGCAAGCAATACCTTATTAGTAATTGTACAGCTGCCTTTCCTGGCTGGTTTCCCTGTAACTGCTAATTGTTTCGCGTATGATCTAGGGAAACGCTAGTATCAACGGTTAATGACCTTGGGGAATGCGTTCAAGGTCATCCAAAATGCATCTCGTATACGAAGCAATGTAGGAAATAACTTCCAAATAGGGAAGTGCTGACCACCATGCAGTTAGTATTATTGCCAAGCAAGATTTTATTGCCTGATAAGGAAAATAAAAGAACATCTCTCTCATTTGAGGATGTGGGAAACTAATCAATGTAGGATGTGTTCGAAGTGCCCACCCGCAGCAGTTATGCAGCGTTGCACACGCTGTGCACTACTGTGGCGAACAGCACGAAGTTGCGCAAGAGTAATTGAGGCACAACACTCACGGATCCTATTCTGCAGGTCATTTATACTGGCAGGCAATGTTTGATAAACCTGTTCCTTAACGTGCCCGCAAAGAAAAAAGTCAAGTGGTGACAGATCGGGAGGCCTTGCTGGCCAGCTAACAGGTCCTCCCTTTCCGATCCATGCAGCTGGGAACAACGTATTAAGGTAGTCGCGGACATCACCGTGAAAGTGAGGGGGAGCACCATCATGTTGGAACATCATGTCACGTCGTCTAGCAAGTGGTAAATTGTCCACAAAGGGTTGAACCACTTCTCGCAAGATCATTTGCAAATACCGAGCCCCAGTTAACGTGCCTTGGTAGAAAACGGGGCCCACCAGCCGGTCTCCCATTATACCACACCACCCGTTGACGCGCCAATTAACCTGGTGTCGTGTTTCCCGGAGCCAGTGCGGATTATCCACACTCCCAAAAGTGGCAATTATGCGTATTGACGACCCCCTTCGCTATTACGGCAGCTGCATTAGCATCCTTTGTGGCAGGTCGTGGCCGTTCGCGTGGTGGTCGTTTTTCAAGTGATCCACAACCGTTTGCTCGCGCAAGCAGTCGCACAATAGTGTTCTTCGAAGGTTGCTGCACACCAGGAAATCTTTGTCCAAACTCTTGGGCAGCTCGTGTTGCATTTCTGTGGCATTCACCATAAATTATTATCATCTCAACATACTGCTCACTTGTGTATGGACCCATGATTATTATGTAAATACATACTAATTTCTAATTAGCGTAAAGGTTGTTTTAGCAGTTGGGACTTCATTCCTCACATCCTCAAATGAGAGAGATGTCCCTTTTATTTTCCTTATAAAGTCTTGCTTGGCAATAATACTAACTGCATTGTGGTCAGCACTTTCCTATTTGGAAGTTATTTCCTATCTTGCTTCGTATACGAGATGCGTTTTGTATGACCTTGAACGCATTCCCCAAGGTCATTTTAACGTTGATACTAGAGTTTCCCTAGATCATACGCGAAACAATTAGCAGTTACAGGGAAACCAACCAGGAGGCAGCTGTACAATTACTAATAAGGTATTGCTTGCCTTTGACCGGCTTTTCTGCACTACACACATTGTTTTGCCCATATCTCCCTTGTTTATGGCACGATTTCTGTTAGGCTTTCTGTGTTGGCTTGGGTTCATGATCCTAAAATCCTTTCTAATTTATTTCATGCAGTTATCTTGAATAGTTTCGGAGTTAACGTTTGGATGACCTTGAAAGCATCTTTTAAGGTCATATTTACAGCAGACATTACATCCGCCCGGGTTTGCTTAGTATTGGTAGGTATTTCGATTTGAGCTAATTACACGTCTTTAGAAGACATTGTTGCCGGACACTTCAGTTGCCTCACCCTGTATAATAGAGATCGCTATTGCAGTGTGTGATAGACGTGTGTGACTCAACATTTTCCCGGGTGGCGGTGGCAAGTCTTATAGGGGCAGTATTGTGGACCTTTTGAATTTTCTGCTTATTGTTAAAAACTATCGTACTGATGATTGTTTGGCTTTCAGTTAAATGCCTTATTATTACTAGGAAACAGGCTTTGGGCCTATTGTAGGCAGAGCGAACGGATCTTCATTTCAAACTTATATTTAGTTTTTATTTTAAAAATTCTTAAAAATATGGGTGCAATACTTAATGGGCTTTGTTGGGCTGTTTGCCTTTTGGTGTGACGTACTGCTTTTCTTTGCTGGCCTTTTTCTTATTTTGGCTTTTTTTTTTTAGAGGCCTATGTTAGGCGTCAAATTTACGTTAACAAGCTTTCGTTTGGTCCAGCATTTAGTTTTTGTTTAGTTATTTGTAGCCTCTTTTCACAGCCAACACTGAAGACGTGTGCCATCGCTGCGAGTAAAAATAAAACAGCACGTAATAAGGCGTTTAACTGCAAGCCAAACAATCATTAGCGACTCTCAGAAACGGAAGTGAATACGTATTAAATTCACACTTCATAAAAACTGCTGTGTTTATATTAAAATCACAGCCGACTACTAAAATTAAAAGTACAATAGTTTTGAACAATAGTCAGAAGATTCAAAAGGTTCACAATACTGCTTTGGTATAACAAGATTTGACACCACCACCAACGAAAATGTTGAGCTGGCACACCTCT
>JAHWFP010226870.1:0-21614 GCA_023313725.1 Lithobius niger
AGGCCCGGGTGTCTGCCATTCAGTTAAATGGAGCACCAAATTAAAGTTTCTATTTTGCTTGCTGAAACCATATTCGTTTTGCCCTTGTCATTTGCCCTAGCAAGCGTAGCCTAGCTCTCGTCCACCAAGTATTCTCTACTGATGAGCTCAAACAAGGGCGAAACAATCTGAGCTAATTGATATTAAATTGTTCAATAAAGAAAGTGGTTCCTAAATGTAGAGTATGTAAGATTGCTTTCTGGTACATGCTTGTCCGTTTTAGGAAAGTGTCTTAATAATTCGGTGAGCCCGAAAATAAAAATTTTTCGAGGTCGCTGAATGAGCACTAAGCAGCTAATTATGCTGTAACCCCCCCCCCCCCCTCCATTTATAGCATGGCTTTCTCCGTGAAATTTAAAATGAGCGACTTGTATTTTATATCCCATTTTATCTAAGTGTGGCTCTTCTGTGTATAAGAACAGCCTTCAAAAAAATGCAACGAGAGCTAGTACATAAAAGGTCGCCCCAGTTTGAGCCCCGACCGTTTGACCTGCTGTCGGACTTAACAGCCATTTTTTTCAAGTATTATTTCACCACAGGCTGTAAAGATGCAAGGGTAAACACTACCTAAATAAACTGAAACTGATATATTTAGTCCCTAAGTGACGAAATGTTTAGGAAAGCCCATGTTAAAATGCTTTGACCAGAGTACTTTACAACGGTATTAGCTACATCGGCGTGAAATTGTTAGTAAATCATTAATGTAAAACTTTCAAAAACTTAAGCTGTCTTGTCATCAGATCATAACTTTAAATTTTCTTGCAGGAAATTTGGAAGTCGGTGGCCTAATGAACAACTTCAATTGCCGATCAGATTTTGTCACAACAAACACAAACCAGAAAATAGTTGGTTTTAAGGAATTTGAATCTCTTGCTGTTTCAAATCTAAGAACCGACTTCATAAACGGTCTTCATTGGCTGGTCATTTTTAATCTTGTGCATAGTGCTACTCAACGAAAATGGGTAAGTATTGTAATGAAGGTGAAAGCTTTTAATGTGTTTACTGATACTATCTTGCTCGATAGGTGTTAAAAGGATTGAATTTCTAGATTTGCTAGTCACGCATTCCAAAGTAATGCTTGTTGCCACGTATGAGTGGTAATTCAATTAAAACTTGCTGAATGATGCTATGCAAAATAAAACTGCATGGGATCAACCAAAACCTGTTTTGTACAGTACCGGATCTGCCATGTTCAGGGAAAAATTCTCAACAAAAACGAATACGCACTATTGTTTACTTGGTTACAAAAATAATTTCTGATTTTAACCTCTTTTGTAGATAAGATTTCCGGTTTTAGTCCCTTCCACTTCCTGTTAAGTTATCCTGACCAATCTTCGTAGTTTTTTGAAGAGTGCGGCACTGAGATTGCACGGACTTGTGAATTGGGCTTAAAATGCACGAAAACTTTAAAATTGTTCTAATAAGACTTATTCCGTCTAGATAAGGTATTGTTTGCATCACCCAGCTTTGGTGGCTTTAGTCGATACCTAAACTTCTCTGAATACCATTTCTTGTATATGCTAAATACTTTTGTTACGCATGGGAAGACTTTTCTAAAGAGGTGACTGAGGTGAAAACGTGTTTAAATTTTATCAGGCTAGTTAGTTGCATTGTGGGCCTGAAAAGCCAAAAATTCCACTACCTGTCTAATATAGTATACGGTACTTTCAGGTACACATGGAAGACATTACCTTTGAAGAACAGGCGACGGTCTTAGGTAAATGGATAAATGTTGATATTATTAAAGAGCAAATCGAAAAACTCTTGCATCGCATTGAAACCCTTAAGCAACAAGTGGCCTGGGAAGACCAAAATTTCCACAACTGGTTGCAAGCATCTGATGGATGCCTTGGATCATTAACGCACGAGATTAAAAGTAAGTGTTCAGATGACCTTCCAACATCAATCTTAGTTTCAATAGTAAGGCTGCTTAACATAACTAGCAGTGGCAATGGGTTACTGCCACTTTCAGCAGAACATGTTTTGATGGTTTTTATGTGACTGCAGCGGTGTTCTGCGTGGCAAATGGTTGCCAGCAGTTTACTGATGCAAGAAGTCACTGTAATTGGGTAGTTGACACCACTTGAGTTGGGGTATTGTTTCAAAGTGGACTTTCACATGCTGCTCGTTGTCCATTTCCATCTCTTTATCACTCAAAACTTGGAAGCTGGAGATTGTCAAGGACGAGTTGAGATGGTAATTACATAGTTGCATGCAATTTAAGTGGTACTATCACCGATTGTAAGCAGGCAGAATCTGGCAACATCTAGCGCTGTCTAGCATTGGTGTGCACTGAGAATGTACAACATTTCTTTTTACAAAACAAACAAGCCACGATCACCTTAATTATTGTCGGAAAATTTGGTACGGCCTCGTGCACCTGGAAGGAAACTGTAAACGTTGACAATATCACCGCTAGATGACACCATGGTATTGTCGTTTGCTTTTCGATCAGTGATAGTGCTACTTTTGTCCACCACTGGTTGCATCGTGTTAAAGTGGCCTAACTATTGTTTCGTGCGCAATGACTTTCTTTCAAAAAAAAAGTACTTACTATACTGTAAAACTTCCTTTCAGAACAAATTACTTACGTGGACTACCTTGATGTCATTGGCTACTTGGAGTCTTCCATTGATCTTGCTGTCATCAGTGTAAACTCGGAGCTTCATATTCTTACAGCCAGAAAACCCAGTGTACTTGATATTGATGAGTGCAACAATGTCTTTCTACACAGGTAGGGTGGTTTTAAGATCTAACAAGAAATTGTTATAGTGCATGAAGATTAAATACAAACTTTATATTGTTAGGTGCCTACATTCCAAATCACAAGAAACTTGTGAATTAATCAGCTGGCCGACACCCCTTCCCGTTTACAGCACTGAGTCTGTACATGCAGTTGCTGGTAGAAACTCGGTTCTGATTGTATTTCGCAATTCGGCTACAGCATTATGTCCTGGACAACACAATCCTTCATTGGTTGGAACACAAGCGGTTGTTTTACAATCAGATGGAGTGTCTATATTGCAACTCAACCCAGTGATGGTAGGTGCATATCTTTAAATTTAATAATGGAAGCAAATGGCAAATCTTACACAAAGCTTAGTGTTAGGTTTTTGCTGTTTTGTAGTCATAGTATGACAAGACTTCTCAGCTGCGTCATTATGGTAGAGCAGGAAACTTAACCCTTAGATGACGGCCTTTAGGTCTGAACAATAAGCTTTCGTATGTATCTAGCTCAATTTAGTACATTTGACTTTCCATCCTGATAATACGACACCGTAGCTTTCGTTGCTGATTGGGGAAGGCTTACAGATTGCCAACAAAACCCGAAGGGAAAAGGAAAACCAAAAAAAATGCTGACCACCTTCCCCTTTTCCAAGAGCTGCCCTATTTGTTGGCTTGTACATCATGGCATGCACTTACATTGTAAGGATTGGATTATTCCAGCTACTAATAACTAAGCTTTTTAAAAGTTGGCATAAGAAAGCTGAAAGCGACCTGACTTTTTGACTTGGCTACATGAAATAATGGTATGTTGCATAAGACCATCCTTTCTTTTATTTCGTAGTCCTTGTTACGTTATTTTAAAGATTCAGAACCTGATAGGCCTACTGACAAATCTTAACTGCCCATAAATTTGTTTGTAGTTGCATATCAGCAGTCTGTGTTTTTTTTTTTTTTTAATTTCGGAGTGACCAAGATATTGTCGCATTTCTTCGTTCAATTTTCAAGCAGGTTGTGGCTGCTGTGCGTGTTTCTGTAGGGTTGTAACATTAAGATACGCAGCAGTCGGCTGATGATGCAGTCCAAAATGGAACGAATCAAAACTTAACCAAACCATCGCCCGGGCGCATTTTGGAAAGGTAAAAGTTTTCATAAAGCATCTGGGCATGCGCATTTGTGCACTTTTAGTTTTCCGATTTGGTGGGAATCCACCTTTATGGCGTAATGGAGGGCACGACCGATGCGGGCATCTATGTTTTGAGTGGTTTTTTTAGAATTTTGATCACATTTGTAAGTTGGGACTTTCACAAACTCACTAAATATGGCTGTTCTTTTATACACAACATTTTAACAATATCTCATCTGTTACTATTAGTGAATTTACATGCTACGCACATTGCTTTAATTTCAAACTTTTAACAAACTTAATATTTTCAGGCTGATGCTGTAGCAATATTGAATGGTCCAGATTATTATCTCGCAGCCCTGGCCACAAACCATCATTTAGAAGTAAAGCAAATTTGGTGTGCCGATGTATGTGAAGTTATGGTAAGTACACTCAAGTCATGCCGAACTGGCAGATTCCTGTGCAGAACCTCAGAAGCTAGGTCTATTTTCTGAATGTTTTCAAAATTCTTATTCTACTTATCCTTGTGTGCATTTTAAATTTCCAAGAGAACTGCAAGTACGCATACTGATCTTGAAGGTGCCACTAGGATAGAATGTCAAAACCATAGCTAACATTCGTATACCGTTCACAGGGTTTAAGGTAAAACGTCGTGAAAATGTTTTACTCTACCTCTATGAGTCTTGTGTATGAATTTTAGGGTGTGAAATGATTTGATAACTATTAAAACGTAATGGAAAATTCCATTAATATAAATTTATTCCAAATTTATGTAGGTTGGTCATAGAAAGCTAAAGCTAGTTAAAACTAAATGTTTTTTTTAAGGTTTAATGTGCAAAATCCACATTCTGGATGCAAATCCGCAATTCTGGATGGTAAATCCAATTCTGATTACAGAAAGTGGCTAATATTTTTTTTTTGCAAATAGCCTTGTGCATCTTTACTACATTGAAAGATTTCATAATACGACCAAGTTTTTTGGGATTGGAATTGGGTTTTTGATCCAATAAAGTGGTCCCTATTTCAATTGTTTTCAAAGCTTCTACTTCATTTTTTTCTAGATCAGTCTGTATATTTTTCATGTGGACATCACAGGGCACGTACTGGCAGAGTATTATAAGCCACCCAGTAATTAATGCAAATAATGCTAGTTGATAAAGTTGTACCACATCAGGTTGTAACATAGCTAGAACTCAAAATATCGGGACTATATACATCTTTATGGTCACTAATGTTTCACCTTGTTCCTGATTTTAAATGACACTGGAAAGCTCTTTTCTGAATGTGTAATTTTGTTCAGTTAAAATTATAATACCTCTTAACGATAAACGTGTTATTACAATAATTTTGATTACCAGCAATGGTGCATGTAAATATTTTGGCTTAGAAGATCAACCTGATATAACATTCTTCCAAAGACTGACATCGTAAGTAGTTTCCCTGTAGTAGCACAAAATTGCCAAATGCGACCAAACCTTTCTGAACGTGTAACTTTGTAAGCACAAAACCAATGTAGATTTTTGACTTACTGCTAAACTGTGTAAAATGGTGGGCTTAACTAAAAGGCCCTAGACACTGATTCCATTTTTAGAACTTCTTGTAGGAAGGGAAGTAAAAATTCCCAGTACTAAACCCCGTAGGCCTACAATTCTTATTGCTAATTTATTTTGTAGGATTCCAATTTCAATGCCGAGCTTTATGATGCGAAAACTGTCTCGATGAAGTGGTTCCAAATTAAGAACAACAATTACTTGCTGGTAGTAAATGCTCAGAACATCACAACGACAACTGGTGAAGCTCTATCCTACATCTTCAGATTAAATCAAGACACGGTAAGTAAAGCTGTGAAGCCAAGCTGAGTAGCCTAAGCATCTGTTAAGCGATTTTTGGCTTAAGATTTGTCAGCTAATTTCAATCTCCATTGTTGGAGACTATCCCAATTTAGTCTTGGTTTTTTTTTTAGGGGGGGGGGTTCAGTATTGAAGTATCGCAGCATGGTTTCTAAAATGCATCCTGCTGCAGCGTCCTGCTGCACTCGTAATATTTGGAGTTTCTTGGTTTAATAACATTTGCAGAATACTGCACAAAACTTTGGTACAAATGAGCCAGGTGCTTAAAAACTAGCAAAGGAATGCACCTTAACCGTGACATGTTCATTGCTAGGCTCCAAAAACTTTTACAGCAGTCTTGCTCTGTACGAGGGTGTTTTTGAAGTCAACTTTTCTAGTTAGACCCCTCAGAACCAGGGGAGGACAAATCAAATCGAATGAAACTAAGATTTCTGTCCACTCCTGGTTCTGAGGGGTACTAACTAGAAAAGTTGGACTAAAAATTTTGGGTTGTCAGTTTTTTGTGGACTGCCCTGTACATATTGGTAAAGCGCCGTTATGCAACTTTTCTAATTTTTGGGCTGAATACAAATTCTTAAAGGACTAGTGCTTAAACCCTTCTGTGTATTAAATACGGAATTTGACTTGACACAATTGCCCAAATCGGCTACATTTGTTCATATTCGTTTTTTTTTTAGATCAACAAACTTAACTCTGGCCTTTCTGTTTTAGATGAGTATGGCTATTACTCACACAATTCACACTACCGCTGCGACTGACGGTGTTGCCTTTAAAGACCATGGTCACTCATTTGTAGCCATTAGCTCCTATGACTGTACGCAGGATATCGCCTCGGATCGTGTTGATATTTTTGAAGTCAGCGAAACTTCGATACGTAGCGTCCAGAAACTTCCTCTGAGTGCTGTTGCTTTGGCTACGGCGAGCATTTTGGGTAAGTAATTACAAGGATCATAAAGTTTCATTGGAGTTGATTTGCTTTGTACTGCTGAAACTACACCTTCATTTATTTGTGGAGAAATTTATCTTGGTAATTCCTTTCCGCTCTCTGCTCCAACATTGCTAGGGAAGAGAGATTCGAGGCTCTTCATAAACATTTGCATTTTGTAGCAACTAACTCGTTTGGTAAGGTTTAACTTGTCCACTCTCGAAACTTTTTCTCTTTGCACAAAGTAGAATCCCATCTGCCTGGAGTCGGGCAATTGTAATCCCAGTCTTTAAAAAGGGGTCCCCCTCTGACCCCTTGAACTACATACCCATAGCCCTTACTTGCGTTGCTTGCAAACTTTTGGAATCAGTTATCCAAGATAAACTTTTCGCTTTCCTTCCAGAACACACTTATTCAACGTGATCAATTTGGCTTTCTTCCTGGTTGGTCCACTGCTCATCAATTACTCTTGGTCCTAGACCGTTGGACTAGCGCACTGGACGTGGGAATCCCTTCTGATACTATTTACTTTGATTTTAAAAAGGCCTTAGAGTCGGTGATCCATCGAAAGCTCCTTCTGAAGCTTGGCCATTGTGGAATTGTGGGAAAAGTCCATGACTGGATTTCGACTTTTCTGTGGAAGAGAACCCAGAGGGTATCAACTGAGAATACCTTTTCTTCCTGGACACAGGTTCCTTGTAGCATTCCACAAGGTTCTGTCGTTTACCTTACCGACTTGAAATTTTAAAATCACGATACCTTCGATTTTAAATTTGCGGATGATTTAAAGGTCGGGGCAGAAAATCTCGCCTCGTTCCCTTCTCTGGCCCGTGACTCGGGTTCAGGCTGTTAGCGTCTGGTCAGAATGTTGGCAGCTCCCGCCTTCATTCGGTAAAGGCCACGCTTTCCATGTTGGCACCTCAAACTCTTGCTCCCGGTATACATTGGACCAGACTATCCTTCCGCAAACGGGTGAAGTACGAGAACTTGGTATCTGGTTCTTTCAAAACTTAAAATCCTCACTTCATTGCCATAAGGTTTGTGCCTCGGCCTACCAGCATTCTGCAATCATAAGGCGATGCTTCACATCCGGAAGCATTATGACTAGGATCGGAGCATTTAAGATTTTTATGCGCCCAGTCCTCTAATATGCAACTCCAGTTTGGTCGCCATACTTGGCACAGGACATCGATTCCATAGAAGTGGTTCGGAGACTCTTTACGAAGGCACTTCAGGGTTTTCACAACATTTCGTACAAAGAACGTCTTGAGCAATTAGGCCTTGAGTATCTGGAGTTGCGAATAATTGTTCTTGACATGGTCCTGACTTATCGGATCCTGCATCACCTTATTGAGGTAGATCTTCCTTTTTTTGACCTGGCCCCGAGTTTGGGCCGCACCAGAGGACATAATTAAAAGCTGGTTGTTCCTGGGGCACGCCCTGACTGTCGTTTACATTTCTTAACTGTGCGTGTTGTTCCAATCTGGAATGCCCTTAAGGCAGAAACTGTAATGCAAAGTCTGTCACGATTTTTCGCATTAGGCTTAAAACTGAGCCCCCTGCATAGTTTCTGAGACTTCTTCTCAAGTAGTCGTCCTCCATGGCGCTCTAGGAGCAGTCTGTGGGGGAACAAACTATGCTAATAAATTTGGCTGGCTAGAAGTAATTCACAATCCTTGCCAGACCAGTTGCTTGGACAACAAATGTTATATTATTAACTGAACCGAAGTCATAACAGCAAAGGAACACAAACTTTCCTAAAAATTTCAGATACTGCAGTGTTGATGTACTGTTTTAGTCGACATGAAACCTTACTGGTGTAGTCAACATGTTTTTACTATATTTACTTCGCACAATATAACTAATGAATGGTGCATTCTACTTGGCTAAATGACATCACAGGAAAAATCTTTAAAACTAATTGTCTTGAGTGTGCGTAGCACCCCCCCCCCCTACAAAAATCTTAAGCGTTGACTGATTTGCAGCAGGTGCAGCTAAGTTAAATTTTGAACCCGGACAAGCTTTGTTCAGGCGCTTCCTTCACCCCCCCCCCCCCAGCGGACCCTCCATTTGGGTGCTTAATTACCTTTCTTGGAGGTTTGTTGGCTTTATGGTGCTCATCTGCAGCCAAGGCAATTTCACTGAGAAGACTTGTTTTTACATGCTTTCATCTTAACACTTTTAAATCATGAAATGAGTTTGTTCGCTTTAACTCCACTATAATTGAGTTTCCAATGAAACTAATTATTTTAACCTCATTTTTGAGCTTTGGCCCTTAAGTCGTTCCCGATTTGCTGAGATTCACCGAAGATATCATTTTGTAGTCCCTATTTAGTAATTTTCTAATAAAATGCCATGGTTTACTTAGCTTTCGTGTAGCATTCTACCTCTTTGCAATAGATGCAAATATGGGCTTCCTTTCCCCACCCTTGGAAAACTTTTCAGACCTCTACACTCACTAGGAAACAATCCCAACTTTTGACGCGCAGTGCTCTTCATAGGTTTCAAGTTTCCCATTCCTGAACGGAACGGAATGAAATAGGAATGCATTGCTGTGCTAAGTGATTCAAATAATATTCGTCGAGTTTTTAATCCGGTTTTTTTCCGAATCATTCCAGATGAAACTTATTTGTTTGCATCGCATGCCTTGGATGACGTTCTAGTTTACCGATGGGCCGACTTTTTCAAATTCCGTCTTTGGACACGCATACCTGTAATGGCGCCTCGAACCATTGAACCATTCATCCGTGCCAATCAACTGTTCATCGCAATTGCCTCCGAAGGAACTTCGTACGGCCACAGGAAGGCTTCGCCTATCGTTCTTGCTGTGACAAAAGGTAAGTTCGGTGCAACACATGTTGATGCGTATGCTTCGAAGCAAGGTTGTTAAAGTGCCTGTTGCATGTGTTTAAGGCATATCTCGTAAGCCTGTAAACAAAGAAAACATTCTGGAAAATCATTGGGTAATCATCTGGGAAAACGTTGCAATTTTTAAAAAGGCCATGTGGAAAGATTTGATTTACATTATGATCAATTCTGATAATTGTCTGCTAGAAGGGCCCCTATGCAATCCGTACCGTGCATACCTGTACGTTACGCCACTAATTACGTTCGAATGAGACTTGGGTGTTAATGATTTGGGTTTTTTTGGCTTCATCGAACCTTGGTGCTTAAGTTTTCCTCTAAGGTTATTCTGTATAATTTTTCCCACGTATGCAACTTAAGGTTTACCCATTTCTTTTTTTCAGGTATAAAGGAAGTAATTACCAATACCACTCGTCATGTATAAGACCTACATATTTTCCAAGTGATTTATATTTTTAGTTTCATTCTTTTTATAGTTTTGTTTAGTGAGAAATGAAGGTTATTTTATTTAAATCGTTTTTATTTGATTTATTTTTATTTCGAAAAAATTTGTTTACGGTTGAACGTGTAAGGGAGAAAATATATTTACTGTTTAAAATAAAAAAAAAATAAAACAGTGAAGTGTATCTGTTTACTGACTTCTGCTCTGTAAAATGGTAAACATGGCTTTATTCGTGTTTTAGTACACTGCACTAGACAAGTAAATGTAAGTCCCAGTTTTTATGCATACCCTGCGCTACGTTCCTCCAACATTGCTACCAATTTACGAGTTTATTTTTGATTAGGTGTTCTTATAAGCTTACTACAGAATTCGGGTTTTCAACAGCATAATTTTTAGTGTATTACATCACCTGTGTTTACTAATGCAGTAATTTTCATCACAAGTTCCACTGTTGAAATGCGGTATGTTCTTTCCCTTAACAACAATTGGCAGGCCCTGAAACATTATGCCGTCGACCTTACATTTATGAAACGATACAGGGCAAATGATCTACCCCATCAATCTTATACCCCATTAATCGTAAATTGAACACCTTCCCCCCCCCCCCCCCCCACCGCCTAGTAACAGAACTTGGTTACCACTGATGTTTTTTATTTGAAAATCTCTTATCAAGGGAATAGTAAAAGTTAACCGTAACCAGATAAACACATTTCGTGACTGAACACGTTCTGTTTTCCTGCATAGTCAAAGATTTGGACTGTATCTTCCTACCAAAATCTTTCTAGGTTATACTTGCCATAACGTGGAGAATTTTAGGCTGGAGCATGTTCGTTAACTAGAACGAGTTCGAAATTAAGCACTTGCCAGTGTCCTGAGGCAAACTCGAATCACCAGTCCGCATGTTGATTGGAAGCTAGCTGTTTAACTTTATCAGGATTTCAAACTGGGGAGAAAAACCATCCAGAACTTGTATCCTGCACCTATCTTAACACTTTTCGAGGTACGAAATGACTGTCCCTTTTCGTTGAGCTTCCAAAGCTTACGCATACGTAGATGTCTACAGGAAATGTTACTGCCACCTATTGACGAAATTTTGGTTCTTAAAGGAACTTAACCTTTCTGGTTCCCGAGTCTGGGTGAACTGTATAAAATGACATGGGAAAGCAAGCCAAATTGGTTTAAAGTACAGCCAAATCTTGCACTAGAAATAACTTAATACAGTAAAGCTCCTTCATGAACTAGAACGTTTCCTCTGCATGGCATGACCCAGATTCGAACTGGCAACCCTATCGGTCCCTAGGTCACTTGGCGTAAAGCCTTTGCCCCATTCCCCCCATTGTCATAAGATGGCTTTCTGAACCAGTTAAGCTCACAAGTGGTCAGGGCTCCTTGACCGAGAATGTGTGTGGCCACAGACACGAAACGTAAGTGCATAAGGTGGACTACGTATTTCTAGTGTAGGATTTTCGCTGCTCTTAATTTTATGTAACTTACAGCGACTTTTAAATTTACTGCAAATTCTTATACTTAGGTTGAACTGTGGTGCAGTTTGAATTTGGTACTCAAGCATACGGAGGAAGGAATGGGATCTGAAAAACTGATGTGGATAACTCCGGCCATCCGCTGGTGATGGCACTGAAATGTAAGTTTAGGTCATTTCAGCAGTGTCGCTGAAAATCTGCACCAAAGGAAGTCCAAATAGGGCGCGCGTATGCAATGACTCGCCTTTCCATTGTCTCTGTCAGAATTTAATGTTATCATTGCCACAGTAACACTTCCTAGATTAGCTAAACCCTACATCGTTTGAGTAAATGGTTGCAGCCTTATGTGACGGTGACTGTCCTCCAGACGAAGCAGTTTTCCTTCTCTTCTGAACGCTGTGAGCTGCCAAAGCTAAAACTGTTTAGACTGGAATTTCGGAGGATTTCTAGCGGCAAGAATGCAAGGAGTCGTTGCATAAACTTTGCCTTAGAGGCTTGATAAATGACGTAAGATGGGCACGATGTGGTAGTTTTTTGTTCTGATCAGTGTTGCCACCAGAGCTACCCACTTTTTGACCCAAACACAATATTGCCTTAAAGTGCTTATTTGCGCACAGAAATAAACCAATTTCTTATTGTGTGCGTATTTTGGATTTAAGCGGTCAAGGAACAAGTGTTGGACCTGAACATACAATAGTACGGGTGAAAAACTTAAGTTTTATACCAACAAGCTGCTTCAACATCGCCAATGCTACATGAACTAAGCCTTTTCAATACAAGTCCCTACAGCTTAAGAGTTGCTTAAAGTTAAGCCACCTAGGTGGTTTGTCTTGCAAAGACAAAAGGCTAAGGTGATGCTTCCGATGCATTGCATCTCCAACTCTGGTCTGGCTGCTATAGCACATAGGGCTTGTTTCACATTCAAGAAGGTTTGAAACCCCCAAACGTCGCCAAGGTTAATCCTGTAGCCAAGTTAATCACACCAATTAATACTTTGGACGGTAAAAGAAGTAGCAATGTTCTAGTTTTAACGTTCGAACTATTAGTCGGTGCAATTATCTACAGGTCCGTGCGTACCCTGTGAAAGGCCAACCCTTTTTGGAAACTTGGCAGCTTTTATTATACCAGTTTTGGTTTTGGGTGGATCGCTATACTTTGTCATTTTCATTGTTTGAAGGTCTTCGTCTAATCGTATAAGAGTTGCAACATTATCCAGAATAAATACAATTATCAGGGGTTTTAATATTTGATACTCCATGCCTTGGAAAATATAACTATTTACCTGCTTTGAACTTTCTCTAATTACCTTTCTGTGAGGATGCACGCCTCTGGGACCTCTCGCTTGCAGGCCCAGCACTCATTATTACCTGGTAGCAGTTGGTTGGAAAACGGAACGCGCAGCTCCAGGTGTTCAAGGACAGTAATAAACTGATGTTTGGCCTGTCGATTGGTTTTGGAGTGAATCATTTGTGCCATCAGTAGCAGGACTGAAGCATTGTCACTTTCTCAGTGAATACTCCCTAACACAAATTAAACAAAAATAAGGCCTAATATATGAAAATAAAGATCTAATGACACGTGGAGACATCTAGTAGTATCTAAGGGCCCCCTGCACTGGGCGGCCAGGTACTGCGGCCACGGGTCGTTGTGGCCAAAAAATGTGGCGACGTGCTGCGCAGCCACATCCGGTTTTCATTGATAATTCTCGATCACGTGGTGGAAAATGACCACGAAGTTGCCCTGCATTCCGCCCGGGATCCCCAGTGGCCGCTGCGACTGACTGGCTGCGGTGGCCAAGTGCGTGGTGCTACATATACCGTAAGTATTCTCGTTGGGCGCAGCGACCTGGTCGCGTAGCTTGGTTGCTTAGTGTGCGGGGGCCCTTAACTACTAGCGTGAACAGAAAAAAATCGTGATATTGACTCTTTATCTTCTCATGGAACATTGCTTTTATTATCAGACTGACTGAATACATTATTGTCCAAAATTGTTAAGCAAACCCTGAGATCAGTGGCTTTTCTGTATGATCACAAAACGAGGGCTAACATGCAAAAGACACTAGTGAATGGATAGAATTAGCATTATATTTTATTGTGAAGTTTTCTTTAGCCGCCATCATTTCTTTGTGCATTATTCTTCGTTGACTTATCCTTTACCATATGCTTTTCCATTGTTCCCTCCTCCATTGTTGCCATTGTTCCCTCCCCCTTTGTTACCATTGTTACCACCTTCACCGCTCTCGTCGTCATTCTGGTTTCCAATGGTAGGTTCGGTCGATTCTTCCGTAGATTCCGGCGGGTTGTCAGCAACCTAAAATGGTAAAGGAACTTCTTCAGGTATTGCTTAGCTCTTTAAGATAATTCAGCCGATTTATGCTTGTAAATTTCAATTGTAAACTAAAAACATTTACAAGTTACATTTGATACTGTAAACGCATCATCATCATAGACTGCAACGGCATTAAAGTACGGGTCATACATTTGTTACATTGAGTAGTGGATCGGTAGCCGTCGTCATACATTTGACACACTGGTGTTCAGCTGATTATAATGATACCGTGGATAGGCGATCATTTTAACCAATCCAAACGCAGTAATTAAGCAGACGTGACACGCGGCAACATCTAGCGTCAAAACCACCAGCAACAGCGCTGCACGTTTAGCTCCGGTGTAGCCTGCAATGCTTACCCCAGAATCATGCCCGCAAGGGAATGCTGGTGAAACTACTGGACACTGCAGCCTATGTCTTACTGGGCTAAGCTAGTGGTTGTTTTATTTAAAATTGATTCCGGCATAACTTGCACAAGTCTAGCCGGAAGCCATGGTTTCACTGTCTTGTTTGTCATAGTGTCTCAACCCACGGAGGCGCACATCAAGCTTTATTTCAGCTGGCCTTGCTTTGGTGAGTTTGGTGTTTCACATTCTCGGTAGATGTCGCCATCAGCCACACTCACCAACTCTTTGCTCACTACACGACAGCGTGAAGATTTGATGCTGAATAGCTTTGGAGTCGGTGTTTAAACAAATTTGCTATAAGTAAAACTAGCGGAGTCGCTCGCTTCGCTCGCTCGAAATTTCTTGATGCAACACTTATGATACAGACAGACCTTCCACATAAAAAACGATCAAGCAAATTATAAGAGTGTAGTATGCGATATCGGTTCTCAAGAGAAGGTCAATATTTTTTTTACGTCCAAGGAGGCAAGCAAAAAGATCAAGCAATTTATCAGAAAAGCACTGTTCTGATATTCTTCGTTCGCTTCGCTCACTCAATCAGCGCAAACATTTCCTCAGTAACAAGACTGAATCAATGTAACCACCAAGAACCACACATCACTTGTAATTTGTGTAACTAAATACAGATTCAAACCTATTTACGTTGCCTTTTGGACTTGTATGTCAGACTGCCTGAGCTGGGAATTGAACCCAGGACCTTTGGAACCAAAGGCCAAGGTGCTACCGCTGAGCCAGACTGACACGGCCAAACGGAAACTTCCATAGGCAGCATTTACCACGTGCATATATACATACTAGATGTAAGCCCGTGCGACGCACGGGTGTTGTAATGATGGTGTGATGTTACCATGACGGGGTTGGTTTGGTGAAGTTCTTTATATGTAAGTGGCAGTAAAGTGATTGATTGCGTTCAGAGCCATAATTAAGGGGGATGCGAAGGGTGCAAGGCATCCAGGCCCAGGAGGCAAGGGGGCCCAAAATTCAAAGCAGGTGGCCTGAAGTTTTTACATAAAACTTGTGTCCTAAGTGTTGTGGGTGTGCCTCCATTATTGAGGCACTCCCTTTAGTTGTACTTGCTGGCCACCACAGCAACTTCCTGTAACCTGATGTGTGGCCTGTATGTTTAATAAAGGCTGTAAAGGTCAGTGTTGGCAGGAAGCCAATGCTCACTATTATGCTATTCAACCCCCTGTTATCATTGGACCCACACTCACTGGGAGGGGGTTCATACCCCCGCATCGGTAGTTAGCTAGGAGCTTGATAACTTAGGCTAACATAGCAAAAACTATAAAATAGGCCACAATCATGAACCCAAAATTCTTTAGTTTTGGGGGCTCTACATTTTACTCTTGCACCCCTTCCTTTGAAAAATGCTAGCTGCAGCACTGATTGTGTTGGCGTTGCCATGTGTTGCGATTTATTGACTTTTGACTTGAGTGTTGCTAGCACTGCTGCTGTTGTTTTGCAGTACAGTACAAATGAAGTGGCCAGCACAAACGAAGTGGTCATACGTTTTCTAGCAGGGAAGCATAAAATTTGCTCCCACCCAGAGAAAATATTTATTTACTGATGCTGGGTTGCGGGATTGGGAAAATGCGGAGGAATATGATGTCACAGACCCCAGACATCGGCATATTCTTCGTTAGCGGCATATTGGGAGCTACTAATTTGTAACGTCACACGCCAAACGGGGTATACGTAAATAAAAAAGAACTGATTGGCTATACAAATCTGGCCGTCGGACTGATTTACTGCCAAACGGGAAAAAGGGCAAAAAGAAATAATAAAAAGTCATCAGTCGTCTCCCTTAGTAACGTGGGGCCGAGGTGGGGGCAAAATGGAAATAAACACCTTTGTTTCTATTAAGCCTTAAAGAACAAAAATACCTATGTTAAGCCATGGGAACAGCTACATTTTGAAAAATAAATAAAAGGAAAACCCGTGTGTTGATGACTAAAGCATCTTTTGGCTTCGCATCGCTTGCACTTGCACTATGCAACCAACGCGTGAGTACTGAGTAGTGATGTGATTACGAATTAAAAACTTTATTCAAACATTACAAAGTCATACAGAACATAACCATGACCATAACGCTATGCAGTTAGGCTACCACGTTGATCACTCAAGTCACTGAAATAGCCAAGCATTTTTTTTCTAAAACACCGAGCAGTTTCATACTCAAAATCCCGATTGCTTTTTTTAAAACTTAAAAATTGGATGCTGTCTTGTGTTTACAACACAACTGCTAACAAATCCATACAGCTTGATCTGACTTGTCGTAAATAATAACTGTAGGCGTCGAACGATAGCTGCCGTAGATGCTGAGACAACGGTTCGTGCTACATTCACGCCAAGTATAGCCCACTACATCCCGGTAGTGCATATTGCTTCGTTCGCTTGGGTTTACTATCAAGAGATGGCGCCACGACTATTGATCCGGGTGTTTACTTGCGGCCGTCCGTCGTGTGGCCGTCTCGTTGCGTCCATCTGACGCGACAACTCGATTTTATTAATAAAGATAAACAAATACTTTCCAATTGCCACTGGTGGGACGCTTATTTGCCGCGCCATCCTCCAAGTGAAACGAATGGAACACTTAAACGTGAAAGTGAACACTTATTCGTTTCACTTGGAGGATGGCGCGGCAAATAAGCGTCCCACCAGTGGGGATTGGAAAGTATTTTATATGTATATATGCACGTGTTAAATGCTGCCTATGGACGTTTCCTTTTGGTCGTGTCAGTCTGGCTCAGTGGTAGCACCTTGGCCTTTGGTTCCAAAGGTCCTGGGTTCGATTCCCCGCTCAGGCAGTCTGACATACAAGTCCAAAAGGCAACGTAATTAGGTTTGCATCTGTACTTAGTTATTTCTTGTGAGCCTTTGGCTTTCCCGTCTTTAATTAGTAATTTGTGTTAGTATACACTTATATGGGTTTTCTTGTTTTACTTATTTTAAGAATATGTTCTTTACGTCCTGCTCAGTACAAATTTTTCCATGGGCGTCTTATCACTTCACTTTCTGGTGATCCCTCACTTGGACAAAACATCTGCAGAACGTCAGTTGTAATCTCCTACGAAGGTGAGATGAAAGATTGCGAGACACACAATCTCATCTAGTTTAGTTTACGTGGAAATCGCTCGCTTTGCTCGCCCAATCCACGCACTGCCGTGCTTCAGAATCCAAGAAAATGACGCCCTTTCAAAACCAGGTCTATGGGTCAGTTTTTTCCATGCATCAAGTCAGCTGATACACATTCAGGTCCATCCATCCATCCTTCCTTCCATCCTTCCCTTCATCCTGCCATCCATCATTTCTTTCCTGCCATCCATTCTTCTATCGTTCCTTCCATCCTACATCCCATCCATACGTCCTTCCATTCATTTTTTCATTCCTTCCTTTCTTCCATCCTTCCTTATCCATCCATTCATCCTTCCATTCTCACATCCTTTTTTCCTCTTTTCCATCCTTCCATCCATTCTTAATTCGTTCCTTCCTTTCATCCATCCTTCCTTCCTCTTATTATCCTTCCTTCCATCTTTCCATTCAATATTTCTTCTTCCTTCCATTCTTCAGAAACACGAATGTATGACACCGTTTTAAAACCAAATCTATTGTTTTGATTTTTCCATGCATCAATTCATTCGTTAATACAAAACCAATTTTAAGATGTATATGTGGTGTGTTGCAAAATACGTCCTCCGTGCATCCTTTTCCAGATCATCTCTCTTCGCTCGGAGATTTTCATGAACAAACTATGACGTCATGAACAAACAGAGGGTTTAAAAAAAAAAAACGAACTTGGACGTTATTTTTACAGGGTTTTTCGCATATTTGAGGGTCATAATATCAAGTTACAGCGATGAAAATAGGCCTATACTGTGCGCAATTTAATTATCTTTCGTTTGGTCCTACTCCCATCTTTGTAGGTGCTTTGGTTCCGGAGGAGTAGAGGTACAAACACGCACGCACGCACATCATACGTCCTTAATGATGTAGATAAGTAGGAATAGAGCCGTGAACAGGATTCGCATTTGAACCTGCTTCGTGGGCTGCCTTGGTTCTGGTGTCGATGCGAAATGCCACCATGTGCTTTGCTGTGAATGTTCCGTTGATGGTTGATGCGAAATAACCCCTCACCTATGGTTCGGGCAAGCAATCTCGCTCTCGCGTGAGAGTTCGTGCCCAGCTCCTCGAACATTGGACTGCCCGTTTCTGACAAACTACCACCTATTGCTCACGGATACCTCTTACTTATTGTTGTACGTGCCGTTTTTAACGCTGGGATATCGGACCTTTGGAGATGATTTCTTTTAAAAATAATACAGGCGCGTATCGAGAAAAGACGATAAATATGTCTAAGCGACTCTTTCTAAAGATCATCTCGGCTATTCGGTGCTAATGAGTTGACTTTACCTTGCATGTAGTGACGTCATCACTGGCAGTCAGGGTAGAGGTGGTGTTGTATGCTGCGCATAAGCCACTGGCGTTCTTCATTCCCTTGTAAGAAAACTGGACGCAACCAGGTTTGCTGCTGCATGTGGCCGCACATTGCAGGCGAGACAACACCCGCATTTCGTGAAAGGCTTCGACAGAGGGTTCTTGTTTGCCTGTACATTCGTAGCGAGCCGTCGTAGCATCTAAAAAAGATTTTAAACGTTTTAAATGCTGCAGTTTATTGCGCAATTTAATGGGCGAAAATACATTGAGTGGGATTAAAGGTACGAAAACAGGTAAATTAATTTCAGCTGTGCGGTTTTTGCCATCGAAACTCTCGTACCTTCAAAAGCCTTAAATTTGAAAAGCCAAAATTCAAGGCTTTGGAATCTTTTAGTTGTCAAATCGCCGTGAATTTTATTGGGGTACTGTACGTGATGAAATTCGGTTATCACATAATGGTGATTTTATAATTTAAATAAACAAGTTTGTCAGTCGAATGTGAACGCTGCTCCCTCGGATCGGAGGGGAGCCACCGTGCACTGCTAACAACTTTAACCAAAAGGGACAGCTGAGTAAGCCGTCTGTTACTGCTGTGTTCCTCCTAAGGAAGTCTTGAGGAAAATTGGGAATAAGCCATCAGCGATAATTATACTGAACTACGGTATTTCTAGTGTAAGTCACCTTTATGCACTTACGGTTCGTCGGAGTGGCATGACCCGGATTCGAACCGGCTACCCAGTTCGCCCCCAGCTCACTTGCATAGCACCTTAACCACTATGGCCACCTCCTCCACTGGCGTAAAGATAACTCACTGACCCCGTTATTAAGGTCACTACCGTGACCAGGACTGCATTCGACCGAATCTTCTCGGCCATAGGCAACCTTATGAGTGTAGGATTTGCATTTTGCCTCTCCGTTACTACAAGTGCCGTGCACTTACGAATGCGTTTACGCAGCAACGACTGTCTTTTGCATTCTCGCAGCTAGAATTTAATCGCAATAGGAAAGGTGTCATTGTCATGGTGAAAACCCTACCCGGATTAGGTAAATCCGACATCGTTTGAGTAAAATGCTTGCATTCATACAACCCGCGACAATGAGATAAAGAATTCCACCTGAAGAAACGATTTTCCCAGTTGCTTCTCAACTAACATTATTGACAGTTTTCGATGCGAGCCGGCCGAGCTACAAACGCCGCCATGTTGAATTTCAGAAGATTTCTAGCTTACAGCTGCGAGAATGCAAAGACGAGTCGCTGCGCCCTAGGCATGAGAGAATAAAATCATGGGGCAACCACAGGAAGGAAACTAAATGCACCACTGGAAATTAGTACCGTATGAAGCCCAAACTTTACCCATTCAGAATCTGAACATAATAATACAATGTTAGATGCAATAGCACTCTGGTTAGGAATGGACCCCAGTAGATCACTAATCCAGGCAACAAACGTCAGCATTTAAACTGCGTATAAGCAATTTCAATTGGTACACGAGAGGGGGGACAGAGAAGACGGCACCCAGTCAACGGTCAGACACCCCCTTCCCCCCAATCCGCCTCTCAGCCCGTATTAAAACAACGCCATATGAGCGAGCAGGTAGGTAAGACGTCAAAAGAAATAAGTAAAACTAATTTTACATTACACAGCAAAACGACGAGTGCTGCAAGAGCCTCGACAATGAAAAATGGGCAGCGCGTTAATTCGTTGGCTAGCGAAAAATTGAAATTGGAACATAGCTGCCTCGTCTAATAATTTGCTCTGCGTGGTCGTCTCGGCGGCAAGTCTTAAATGACGTCATGCACGATGGACGGGGGGCTTTTTTTTTTACCACATGGTATGGATCGCTCAAGCCAAAGTGGTCGCTTAGGAGTGGGGGGGGGGGCGGCGGGGGCAGTGGACAGGGAATGCCTGTGTGTTGGGTGGTGCGTCTGTTAGCCTTGCTCTTGGCATTTTAATAACTAAAGATATTAGAAGGGGCAGTGTGTCTGTTACCATTAAGCATATGATTACGCAAAGGGGAGGAAGGGAAGAGGAGGGATAGGAAGGGAAGGGGAAAGGATAGGAGGAAAGGGTGAGGGAGAGGAAACTGGACAGGGGTGGGAAGTATGGGGACTAGAGAAAAAAGACAGACGATGGGAAGAGAGGAGCGGGGAGGGAGAAGATAAGGAGTATTACAGGAAGAAAAGTTGCTTGTCATAGTCAACATTCAGGCCACACCGACCGAAAACTGGGAAACAACCACGAGCGAAGCCCGGTAGGACTGTTAGTATTACATACAATAAAAAGTATTGCAAGACGATTTCAGAAATGGAAGTAACAAAAAAGCAGAGGGAGGGGTATGATGTGCACAGTGCTTAGGCCATTTAAAAAAATGTGACAGTTCGACCAATGCCGACATTCTTTTATAGCTATTCACCGAGGATACATAGACTGTCGCCTTGGGAAATGAGTTCCAAACTCGGGCAATGCTAACAGTAAAGACATTTGTCGGACAATTCAGTCTAGCGTATGTGATGGTTAGGGAGCAGTTATTATTTCTCTGGGGAGGGGGGGGGAGGAGGCAATTAGAGGTGGGGGTTCACGGGTATTTTGGACCCTCTCGAAGGGGTGTCACAAATATAAGAATGACAAAACTGGAGGAAAAATTATTTTTGGACCTAAAATAATACGCGTTCAGCAATATAAAGTTTGTCTTAAGTTTCTAAAAGTTTTTATAAACTTTTGACGTTATTTCATGTTTCACGTAAGTTTTGTGGAGGGACTGAGCATGCCGAATCGAACTGCCTTAATAGTGCCAATATGCTTCCCTAACATAGAAAGTTGGTTTAAAGGTTACAAAGATGGTTGAAATAACACTTTTCAGTCGGGGCTTGTTTTCCGCATAATTGGGAATCCGTGGATGCGAAATGCTATTTTTTAAGCGATCCAGAGGAAATTTTTTACACTTAACCTGGAAAGGCATAAGAAAAGATTAATTTTTGTTATGGGGGGG
>JAHWFP010226872.1:8499-19545 GCA_023313725.1 Lithobius niger
CCTTCCTTCAATAGTTGCAATGCATAACATTGTAGTTTTTATAAAAATATGTATTGGCCTATTTCACGTTGTTATGAGTTTAACTCAATGCACTACTCAGGCCACGGCCTCTAAAAACACCCAAAGTCGGCAAATCCCTTTGCCATCCAAGCTCCTTCCAATCCGAACTCAGTATTCTTTCCCCCCACCAATCAGAGTGCAAGGCTACCCTAGCCGTCCGCGCTGTCATGGCCGACTTCCGGTAGTGCCAGCTCGGCCGGTTTTAGTCAGTCACTCCTCCTCCAAAGCGACCCCTCTACCTCACATCCCCCCTCCGTCGCTCTCCTACAAGTCCGCGGTTTCCCTCCTACCTGCAGGCAGGCAGCAGGTATATAACCATGCTGAGGGAGAATTTCGTTAGCATAGCTCAAGGACTCAGGCTAGAGGTCACTACGGCGGTCGGAGCAGAGATGTCCAGTCCGAAGGTTGCCATGCCGGGCAAGGTAGTGGTTCAAAGGGTAACTAGTTTATTAGAATTTAATTTTTAGAACAGAATTTCTAAATTTTTAGTCTTAACAGATAAACTTAACTTCTAGCATTTGAGGAAATTTGTGGGTAGCCAAACACAATCGGCATTTTGGTTTAGGGCACCCATGATTTAAGGGTTTAAGGTCCCCTTCCTAAAAACCGGCTTTTTTTCTTTGTTTATGAACTCAGTGTTCATTAAATAATCTAAGATCACCGAGATCTAGCATGTGTTATTGTTGAAGCAGGAGTTTTCAAAAAGGTAGTTTTCCTTGTAACACTAATCTTGATTCAGTGTGATTGATTGATTGACTTTAGTGCAAGAGTTGCTAGAGCTTTCAAAGACTATTTTACATTCTGCAAGGGTATGTTTGTAACTTAGAGAGTTGCGATAACTCACTCCGACTTTTTCTAGTCCAAATTGTAATGTGAACTTTAAGTTCAGTGTCGATTTAATTGTAAAACGTGTGCTTTTAATTGTAAAGCCGCGTTTTTATTTTTGTAATTAACTAGGTACTCCGTGTGTAAAAATCTTGTTATGTTTTATTAAAACAGAAAAGAAAGTTGTTTTGAACAACAAATTTTGACTTTTAGTCCAATTTAATTTGCAAGGGTTATTTTAATTACAAAACCATTTTTATTCTAACTCCGAGGTAGGCAAATTAGATTAATTACCCATCGTGGTGGCAGTGAACCATGATTAGATAGGTCTTCATAACTTAAGTAGGTCGCTGACGCTCTTCTCCTAACCGTGCAGTAGACACGCTATGCTGGTTTTCCGCGAAAGTAAAAACCGCCACTTATGAACTTATCTAAAGTAACCACAGGTACGCCAGATGTCGGTGCTAGAGACAGTAGGCACCTCAAGACCCTGTAAGCGCCGCTACAATCTGTTAATTTATAACCGCATCCGCTAAATTATACAATTAACCCAGACTGAAAAATCTCTCGCAAAAGACTCCCGAATCCTCAAGGGCCACTGTCTGCCGTTTAAGTTAAAACGTGGTTTAAAATAAACAAAGGAACGTTGGTTTTTAGGAAGAGAACCACTCTGACATTACAGGAAGTAAAGACCGAAAATGCCGTTTGGCTTACTCCACTGTAAAAATTCTAAAACAAGAGGTAAGTTAAAAATCGAACTATAAATTTAGAATGGGGGTCCTAAAATTAAACTTTCAATTAACTAGTAACATACTGACCACTACCTCTGCCCGGCATGGCAACCTTCAGAACGCGGCATCTCCACTCCTGACCGGCCGTGACCACCACTTGTCTTAGATCTGTGAGCTGTGCTAACCATGGACGGCAGGGCTGGTGGTATATATGTGGGAGGAAGAGGGCGGACGTCTGCGACGACTGCATATTTTCGCGGCAAGAAAGGCAGGCAGGCTTGGAGGAGGGAATTTTGTGTTAATTCCAAAACGAGCTGTACTACGTGAGGGCTTTAAAGGGAAGTGTAACGATCTGAATGGGCCTTTAAAAGGTAGAGACCAGGGAAGGTTTTCGCTGATTGGCTGGAGCGTAGGAGCTCTGAGTGGCTGGATCCAGGACCGTTGGAACCGTTGAGGGTTTAGAGTTCTGGAAGGGTTTGGTGAATTGATGGAAACGCAACAGTCCAAACTACGATATTATGTATCGCAACTATTGAAGGGGAGGGGGGGGGGGGGAACCAAGTGAATTGCACAGTTTGACTTTGACAATTTAATTGAAGGAACAGATCGTTTGTTTTGCATTCGGATTGTTGGTAGCCACGGTCGAGTCTACACATTACTATTTACAACAAATAAAATCAGCGTTCGTTAAATTGTTGCTGAAGGAAGGCTAAGCAGAGGTAGTCATCCGGGGGAAAAAGATCAAACTAAAAAGGTTAAACAAACTATCTCAGTAAAAGGCTATATGAAAATTATAAGTAGCGTTTTGTCTCAGAAGAGAATGGCGATAGAGAAAAGTCAGACATTTTTCAAAGCATTTGGGGTACCAACAAACAAGATAAAAAAATATCGTACTAAGTCTGTATCTACATAGTGTATTTAGGCTTTATGCCTGCAATGAAATAAAAAGAAGTAATTACATTTGTACATGGTTTTGAAGCTACGGCGGCTGGAAGTTTGAGTGCTATGGCCCAGTTTGGTGACTTTTTGTTAAGGAGGCTGTGGACGAACCAGAAGGAAATTTTTAATGTTCTGCTTTCACAGGAATAAAGTTCAAGTGAGTGGCTATTAAGAGCTAAGTTTGGCCGATTCTGATGGTAACTTCTTGTCGAATTTTCCAACCAAAGATGAGGAATTTGAGGGTGGGGGGGGACCTGAAGCGTGGTGCTTCAGAAAAACTGAGTTTTTCTCCGAGGTTTTTGATGTTTGGAGTCCGGGTATCCTCTCCAATCATGCCGCAGCACAGAATACCATACAGTGTATGGCAGTACTCCCTTATAAAAGTGAGAGCGCGGACGCTTTCAGCATTCATTTTTCTCTCAATATGTCAGGCGGTGACTCGAGAGGGGAGGCAAGGCGGGAGTAGGTTATGTATGTTTTAGGCACAAAGAAACCATTTTTAGCCGGCTCGTCAGGGGGGCCGGCAAAATGTTCTTTCTTTGTTGCCAAAATATCTTAACCTGATAATCTAGCATTATCAGTTGACCTCGTCAAAGTTTGGTGGCGGGCACCGTCCTGACGAGCATCCCGGGATGGAAGCAGGCGTTTCCCCCAAAAAAATTTTTATCTGAAAGAAAAAATTTGCACTTTATTCAGAACAGGTGAGAACAGGAACTTGGATCTCTTTCGTAGGATTTGGTGGCCCTGAAAAGGGCCGTTGTTTGGATCTTGTTTCCTTCTGGATGACTTGCTTCCATCTGGGTGGCTTGCTTCCTTCATGGATGGCTTGCTTCTGTATGTTCGAGTGCTTAATGGGGGGTTGACTACGGTTCTGGCTGCGACGATCGGTCCCAGCCGGTGTAGACCTGATTCTTCTCTCGACATGTCCTTGAGGTAGTGGGAGGTGAAGGTCGATTGATGGCGCCAAGACGCCGCTGCTAGGATTTCTTCTATTGGAATGGCGTTGTGATGGGCCCATGATGTGGAGACAGCTCTCACTTCGTGAGCCATCACTCTCATGCTCTCATTTGGACTTTTCTCATAGGCTGCTGCTAGGATTGTTTTCTTAATCCATCTTGATACCATGGCTGCTGATGTTTCGCCCGTTTGGGGATCAATTGGGAGAAAAAGTTGGTTCCTTCCTCGGCGGATGTCTTCATGACGAGTCTGGGCTACGTAGAAGCGCAAGGCTCTGACTGGACAAAGAAAGCGTTCTGGTTCCGAGGGTTTTTGTGTTTTCGTTCTGAATGTTGATCTTGGTTAGAGAGTAACAGAGGAAAAGTTGGGGCCGAAGATGCAGTATGCTGGGTTTGCTGAGAGGGCTTGAATCTCTGAACACCGTAGGCTGGCTGCAAGAGTGACGAGGAAGACCGTCTTGCGGGTCATGAAGTGAAGAGAGGTGTCTTGAAGGGGTCCATATGGTTCACCTATCAGGGACTGGAGGACGAATGAAAGGTCCCAATCTGTTATAGACCTTCTAGTAGTGGGTCTTTCATTTTCATGAACGTAGAAGCGCAGAGATTCGGTAGTCTTCAAATAGGTTCGTGTTGTTGGCGGCTTTGAAGACGGTGTTTAGGGCAGATCGATAGACCAGGATTGTAGAGCCTTTGAGTTTGTCGATGTTAAACAAGTCTCTGAAGAAGTTCAAAAGGGTGGGAAGAGGTGGGCTGATAGGATTAGCTTGTTTTGTGATACATCAACGAATCCATTTGGACCAGTGGCTGTCGTACATCCGGTTAGTGGAATAAATGAATGAATTGAATTTATTGCATAACAAGCAAAACGTGACAAGGAAAGGGTCAGTTGACCACTAATATCCTCACCGTACATAAAAAAAAACCATAATTGGTTAAATAAATTCTTCAAATAAACAAACAATGCTGACCAAATTATAGTCGATTGTCAAGAATAAAAACTAATAGCCTCTAATTATGTATTTACTGAGGTTAAGTTTACGCAACTCAGTTTTAAAAACATTTAAGGAGGGCACCCAGACCAGATCGCAAGGAAGGTCGTTTCACGGCCTCACAACCCGATTTGCTAAAAAAAATTTCCGATAGTCGGATTTGGGACTCTGAACAAGCTTGAGCTAGTGCCCCCGTGTTCGTCCATCCGAGCGAAATTCAAAAAAGTTTGTGGAATCACAGTCCACCAAACCATGTAAAATTGAGAAGGTTAAATGTAGGTCTGTCCTAAAGCGGCGCAATTCAAGGGATTCCAAATTTGTGGCAAGAAGTCTCTCGTGGTAAGTTTTCTTTTTAAGTCCACGAAGAGATTTGGTGAAGCGTCTCTGGACCGAATCGACAAGATCAATGTCCCCCAAGAAATGTGGTGACCACACGGGACTAGCATATTCCAAAATAGAGCGGACAAAAACTTTAAAAGCCCAAACTAAAATATGGTTGTCCCCGGAAGTAAAAAGCTTTCTAACAATATAGTTACAATGACAACCAGATTGGGGGTTATCCAAACCCCTAATTCCTTTACCACCCGCTTAGCGGGCAAAACAGCACCAGACGTAGAAGTATATTCAAAAAGACTATTAAGGTGACTGAGATGGAGAACATTGCACTTAAGGGGTGCAATGGGAAGCTACTAACGAGTCGACCAGCCAATAATCTCTGAGAAGGCCATGCTCAATCCTCCAAAAGTGGCATCATCCACAACATGTGTATAGGTTTTTACGTCATCGGCAAACTTCCATAAACAGCGGTCCCTGGTTGCCCTTTGAGGCGATGCGTTCGGCCTCTTCTCGATGAATTCCAGCCTTTTTGAGGAGTTTGATGTATAGTAGCCACCCGTTTAGGTTGAGGTTTGGTACATTCGGGTGTAGCTTTGTTCCTTTCTGTTGGGACAGAAGATCTGGTTGAGGAGGTAGTCTTCTGGGAGAGTCGACTAGTAGTTCCAGAAGAAGCGGGAACCACGCTGCTGATGGCCAGAGAGGGGCTATGAGTAGGAACAAGCTCTGGCTTTCTTGGATTTTTAGACGAACTTCTGGAAGTAGCTTGAAGGGGGGGGGGGGAGAGGTAGGCGAACAGGTTTTGCCATGGAAACGTCAGGGCGTCTACTGCTATCGCGGTTTCGTCCGGAATCGGGCTTATGTAGAGGGGAAGTCTGGCATTGTGCCTCGTGGCGAACAAGTCTATCTTCGGAGTGCCCCAGACGGTGAAGAGAGATTCGCAAATGGATTTCATTCCTGTTGCCTGGGATATGGAGAGGAAGGAGTGTGATGTTGTGCAGTATGCAGAGGTTGAAAATTTCTGGCGTTAAGCTGTGGAGAGATCTGGATTTCGTTTCTCCTTCTTTCCTTATGTAGGCTAGGGCAGTCATGTTGTCGGACTGGACTTGTATTGTCTTGTTTCCGATTTTCGGGAGGAAATGAAGCAGAGCGAGTAGGATTGCTCGGAGCTCGAGGAAGTTGATGTGTTACGTGCAGGTTGGAGGCCAAAGGCCTGAGGCTTCTTGAGTGCCAAGGTGGGCACCCCAGCCGGTTTTCGAGGCGTCCGTAAAGATGAGCAGGTCGGGATGTGGCTCGTGAAGAGGTTGCGTCTTTGTGAGGTTGGTGACGTCTGACCACCAAAGGAGGGAGTCCAGAGGAAAGTCGGGATTGAAGGGGATTTGTTTGTCCGGACGGTCCTGATTGATTGCAGGGTTGTCTATGCGGTGGTGGTGAAACGGCCTTACTATCCATCGGCCGTAGGGGACGAGGTTCGCCATTGCGTCCATCTTTCCGATGAGGGAGTTTAGTTCCCGAGGAGAAAAACTTGTTTTCGATCGAAAGAGACGGGCGTGGAGAAAAAGATCTTCTATCCGTTCCGGGGAGGGGACAATACTTGCTGTGCGGCGGTTGAAAGAGGCTCCGAGAAGGGTGAAGACTTGTGCTGGTGTTAGGCGAGATTTTGAGTAGTTCACTCCGAAGCCCAGTCGGTTTAACAGGGAAATGGTCTTGTCTTTGTTTCGTTCCAGTATGAGGGTCCGGATTGTTGATGGCCCAGTCGTCCAGAGAGGCGTTGGCCTGAATTTCGTTTTGGTGTAGGTTTGCCAAAATTGGTTTGAGAACTGTTGTGAAAATTCTGGGGGGTACATTCAGGCCGAAGGGAATACAGCGGAATTCGTAGACCTTTTGGTTGTAAATGAACCGAAAGAGGTGCGTGATAGCCAGATGGAATGGGACATGGAGGTAAGCGTCTTCCAGGTCGATCGAGACTGCCCAGTCGTTTTGTTTGAGTGAAAGACGGATTGATTCGAGAGTTTCCATTTTGAAATGGTTGTTGTGGATGTATCTGTTGAGAGGTTTCATGTTGAAAATCAGAGGGGAGCCTCCTGACTTTTTTGGTCGGGTGAAGACGGAACTATACAAACCCGGGCCTGGCTTGCGGCATTGTAGCGGCGGACGCTACGACGGCTGAGGTGCTTGTAGCGCCCCCGACATCCTTGGTTGACGAGTACTTCTTTGCATCAGGTTACGTGATTATTTCGGCTTTTTACGATAATAAGCACAGCATGTGCTACAGTTCCGGCATGGGGGATGGAGCGTCGGTGTCCTATTCTAGGCCTAACCTTAATGCTTCCGGTAATACACTGCCACCAACGGTGGATTATTTAACTGTTAAAACGAAGTATAAAGCTAAAATGGGCTACATAATAATTTACATTAGAAACAATTAATCACACTAGGGAACGAACCTGAGGTTTAAAAACTCTTGGTTTTTATTTTAAAACATCAGAATGAAAAAATAAACACTTTACATTTGGAGTTCACTAGTTTAAGTCTTTACAAGTTTGCAAAAACAAATAAATCAAGAATTTACATTAGAAATTCACTTTGATACAAGAACAACGATGTTTGTTCTTAAACACTTAATTTAGACAAGAAAAAGCATTTTTATCTTGGGTTCCTATCCAGGAATACCCAGCAAGCTGAACCGCGTCCGCTAAGTTACAACTATATTTGACAACTGTAGTTTTCAAGTCGTCCCACAGTTATTTTTCCTCGCGAGGATTAGGGATAGACCGATATGAATATCGGTATCGGTATTTACAGATATTATCGGTATTTTTTGTGTATCGGTATCGGATCTGTATCGGTGTTTATTTACCGATATTTTAGCCGATACGACCAACTTCCGTGCACGCTGGCTACTCCACCTAGCTTGTGAGAAACCTTTCCTGCATAGCATCGCTTGTATCCCATGACGTCATCTGCACAGCAGCTTAGTGAATTCAACGTGTGTGCATTGCCAGAAACAGGGCAGGGCTTCTTGGGATTAGGCCTATCTGCAGTGTACTCCGGGTTTTTTTTTTTACAGTCGAAGGTTCACTTGCGGATCTGCCACCACTGAGAAAAAAAAATTAGAAATTTTATTTTCTTGCACACCAGTTTCATAATGATGAAGTATGCGTTTGACTTTCTGACCCATTCACTTTTTTTTTTAATCGGTATCGGTATATCTGTATCGGTGTATCGGATCTGTATCGGATCGGCGTGTGAGGGGAAAATCGGTATCGGATCGGATCGGTATTTTTCTGTATCGGTCGATCCCTAGCGAGGATCAAACCGTCCCTTTGTTTACATTAAAGAATGAACAAAGTAAGAAACTGGCTTTTTAGAAAGAGGTGCCTACTCTAACATTATGGTGGTAAAGACCAGCAATGCCGATAAGGCTTACCAACCATAAAGACTCCAAGCTAGAGGTTAATTTAATTTAGACTATGAATTTAGAATTGCGGGGTCCTAAAGATAAACTTTTAAAGTTAAACTAGTTACTTACAACCACTACCATATTGCCCGGCATGGCAATCCCGGACGTGACATCTCCACACCCGACCGGCGTGACCCTTCTAGCTTGAGAGATATGTGGAGCTGTGCTGACTGAGTTGTAGAGGGAGGGCAACAGGGGCTTTTTATGCTGGAGCAGCGGATTTTCTCTACCAAAAGCGCGGACGCCGAGGAGAGCTGCGGGGGTCTGATTGGCTGAGGGCCAGGAGAACAATGAAAAGTGGGAGGAGAAGTCGGTTTGACAAAGGGACTGGGTGCAGAGCCGTTTGAAGGAGTTAAGACATGTAAAGACGGGCCTGTTTTGAGTTTTACTCAATTGAACATTGGGAAATGGGCCTTTACTTTGAATTATTGACTATGGAATGGATATTTACTAAAGCTTCAGACTAACGGTCGCCACAAGCCAGTTGGCCGGTAAAACGTGATAGCTGGCGACAATGAGACACTATTGCACTCGCCAAAGTTGGCTACTACTGTCACGTTTTAGTTATTGAAAATACCGAACCGATATTGTTGATCCGAGCCTTGATCACAACATGAATACAGAACCTACTGGGAAAGTCATTATTCCTGGCATTAGAAACAAAAAATATTAATCCGATGTAACTTGCCTTCACCTAATAGCAAAAAAAAAATGCCAACCGCGCTGATTAGGCCTAACTAGAGGCATGTTTTCCCGGGAATCACACGTCATTCTTAGTTAGGCTTAACGCACGGACAAATAATATATTCATCTTTGAATTTTTATTTCTAAAAGATTTAAACATTCACTTCATTTAGTAGGTGTTAAGATTAGGTACTCAAGATTCATTTCTTTGTAAAAACTGCTGAGATCTGCTGGTTTAATTTCGTTTTCAGATGAAGGCACTGTCAGACGATGTAAACAGAGCTTTTAAGATCGTCAGTCCTAGCCTACCGGAAGTAGGACTAACTAATCAATAATAACATAAGTTGATTATTTTTTAAAGAATTATTTTTTTTTTTTTACATTTGAGATTTAATTAAATGTTTTGTTCGGTGTGATTAAAATATTAAATAAAATTTAAATGCAGACAGACATAAATGCTAGGAATAGCTAACCAGCTGAAAAACCAGACATGCCTAACTGATAACCATGGCTAAAGATGTAAATATTTTTTGCATTTTCGATTTAATTAATAGTTTGATTGGGCTATATTTATGCTTTAAAAGAAATTTAAATTCAGACATTACTGACAGATAAAAACCGATTAAAAACCAGACATGATTAACTGATGACAGCCATGCTTAAAGTAGTAAATAACTTTTTTAACGAAATATGTAAGAAACACCTGTTCATTTAATTCAGCATAAAATTGTATAATACTAAACTTTAAAATAGAAAGGTAAATTTTAAAAAGGTTTGTATTTTGTGTAACGGCGGATGCTACGACGGAGGAGGTGCTTGTAGCATCGCCGCTCGCCTGGTGTAACTTGATCTTCTTACTATTACTTTGGGGTACTATTTGTTTCAAATAAGCACAACAGCTACAGTCCCGGCGTAGGGAATGGAGCTACACTTGTCCTAATATTGTAGGCTAACTGTAATAATAAGCGGTAACGCTGCCACCAAGGTGGGAAAATTAGGCTAGCTAAGCTAAGTTTAAGAGAATTGTCTTAATTTCTTACTTCTAGCGAACGATAGACGAGTAAACCAACTGGGTTTTAAACTCCTGGTTTTTATTTTTGAACAAACATGTTAAAAATCAAAACGCACTTTACATTTACATTTGGCAAATTTACAACTGGATTAGTTTATAAATAACACGGGGAATTTACAATAAAATTCAACACTAGAACAAACACGATGTTCAGTTAAAACATTTTCAAATAGAAAAAGTAAGTTTGGTTAGGCACAAGGGGATTTCGCAAAAGAGCCCTCTAAATTACGAACAGCCTCGGCTGTCTAGTAATAGTAGACCTAAATGACAGTTATGTTTCAACCGTGAATTAACTAAGCATTAAACCTCCCAGAGTTGCTGTTGATAAGTCAACTCCTTAAATTATAGAGCCGCGGCTGCTTATAAAGTGGACCCGAGCGTTTAATCAAAGCAACCTTCCACGAAGATCAAACCGTCCCTGTTTACATTAAACTGCGTTTAAAGAAACACGAAAAATAAAGCTGGTTTTTAGTAAGGGACCGTGAACCCTTAAATTATGGCTGCCAACGTCCGAAATGCCGTTTGGCTTGACACTCCATAAGTTTACTTTCTAGAGCTACGAGGTTTAGTTAAAATTAAACTATAAATTTTGACGTAAAGTCCAAAAAATAAACTTTTAAAGTTAAACTAAGTACGATACGAACCACTACCTTTGCCCGGCATGGCAACAATCGGACCGCGGCATCTCCACTCCCGACCGGCGTAGCGACCTCTAGCTTTGAGAATCCTTGAGCTGTGCTGTGCTGTGCTAACGAGTGTCTCTGGGTTTGGGTTTTTATGCCTTCTGCTTGGCAGGCAGGTAGAGGGTTAGCGCGGACCTGTAGGAGAGCGACGGAGGGGGTGAGTGGGGAAGAGGGGGACGCCTGGAGGAGGAGAGACAGACCAAAATCGGCCGCGCCGTCATTACCGGAAGTCGGCCATGACAGCGCGGACGACCGGGGTAGCTTGAGCGCTCTGACTGGCTGACGGAATTGAAGTAGTGTTTTGGTTGGCT
>JAHWFP010226873.1:0-10061 GCA_023313725.1 Lithobius niger
ACCCTTATGCACTTCCTAATTGCTAAGCTATAATATGGTCATTAATATATTATAAATTAAACCTGATCACTCACACCATGAACGAAATAAAATCGATACATACTGAATTTAACTTGCTACATAGAAACTGCAATAAAAATACACTAATAACGAAATAAAAGATATAATAAAATAATATCTACAGACACGGGGTGAATCAATATATTTCGTATTCAGTAATTGCATTGTAAAACTGATATTTCTCCCTCTGTCGGGGTAGTTTTCAAGCATAAAAAGCAACAGGGTGCCTGCTGCGTCAACAGAGGACGACTCCATTTTTACGGAAGTGGCTTTAAAACGACGACCCTCGCAATTGCTCATTGTTCAAGCACTAGTATCCAGGAGCTTGAATAAGACGGAAAAAAAAGCACATCTATAAATAGATCAAGACACACGCTAGTGTGTCGCCCGCCAAGATAAAACGATAACATCCAGATAATATGTATATATGAGCATGGTGACCACTAGACACGTTGTGTCTTTACAGCAAAGAGAGTTTGGCTGTTTTCAGGCATGTGAGGATAAATAACAATGCGACAGAAAAGGCTGAAACTTGTTTGATCGGGAGACTTTGGTCGCCTGACAACATAAAAGTCACTGTTAGACCCATAGCTTAACGTTTTCTTGTTGAAAAAACGACGTGAATAACGTTGATATTTGCCTAATTCTTACTACTACTAACGCTTTTTTTTGTATCACGAAAATAAATTCTTCCATGCGGTAAATAAAACTGGTTCTTAGCTCAGTTTACAGGTATTGCTCTGGAGATGTGCCCTTTTCATATGGACCTTTCTAATTGGTCAAGTGGTTCAGGGGTTAGGGAGCTCCAAATGTTAAAATTGATTGTTTTACATTGTTTTAAACATTGTTTTTATGCAACAATGCCAAACTGACAATTAAAGAAATTCGTGCGTTTGCAAGGAGATACTGCAATACTAATAAAAATGCTAATCAAACGAAAAAAAGGTGACTGCTGTCCTCAAAATCTAACGAAACCAAAAATAAAGAAGAAAAAGAAATGGACCAGAAAACTAGACTGGCATTTCAAAATGGATTTCATCAATTTGGACCAAACATTACTGATACCTACTCCAAAACAAAACCTATTAAGGATTCCCGCCAAGCTTTTCGGCCGTGTGAAGTCGTGATATCAAACGCCAAGTTCTTTCGCCAAGCTAATCCCACCGACTAATACTTCAAACGTTAAATGAAATAATTGAAAATTGCGCTGTAAGCGATTTTCATACATTTCATTTAACCTTCGAACTATTACTCGGTGGGATTAGCTTGGCAAAAGAGCTTGGCGTTTGATATCGCGACTTCACATGGCCGAAAGCTTGGCGGGAATCCTTAACAAGTTTTGTTTTGGGATAGATATTTATTTTCAAGCCAAATGTGATGAAAACACCAGCATTCACAGATGAAGAGAAATGAAACTGGAGTAAGCAGACAAATAAACAAACACCCAGCTTTTTATAGCTTTTTTTTCATCTGTAGATGGGCGCACACTGGTCTTGACTACAGTCCCAGGATGCTACGATGGGTATTTGTTTATTTATCTTCTTACTGCAGTCTTCTTTCTCTTCCTTTATGATTACTTGTATTTTCAGCACATTTGGCTACAAACAAAAAATTTAATTACTAGGGCCGTCGTCACTTCCATTGTCGACATAATGGAGTGGGCTCCGCTTTCTTTACTGTTTGGCTGTTTGGCCAAAAAAAAAGTTGGCCTTTGAAAATAGGAATATCAATCAACCAGGGAAAGGCCGCCATGGTAGCTAGCTACTTAGCTGGAGAGTATCATGAAAACGTTATTGATGCATCATTATCTCCATGAATGGTGGACACGCATGCTTTAAGTTTTAGTTTTTTTTTTCATTAAACGAAACTGGCCGATGCCAAATCCTGAGCCCGATTACCGCTTCCAAATCCCGCTATAAAATTTTAAAATTTGCTTGTAATTTCTAAACAATAAGTGACAGCCGCTTGGAGTTTGGACCATTGGAGAGCTGGTGAAAAAACCTTCAAAAAGATGTGTTCAAACATCAAAATCGGTCGACGAGAAGTGAACATATCTTAAATTTGGTTTATTGTATAATATATCTGGATTTTATCTACCGATCCCGATTTCAAACGATATTGCAAATGTCGGAAGGAATTACGTGAGGAATTCTGAATTGGTAATCGGGATCGGTATTTTACAAAATATGGTTTTAGTCGCTTACAGTTAACAAACACATGTTGTCATCAACAATCAATCTTTTAACAATCGAATGAACCTTAAAAATCTATTAATTTCTGATATTAGTTTGCTTGGGTTATTTTCAAATTAAGGTGCTGTGTATCATAGCTTAAGATAAAAAGTCAGAGTACTAAATAACGTTGAACGTTCCATGCTGATACGGAGGCCTCATTAAAAAAGATATACGCTTTATATTGGACAAAATGTCGCCAACATTTACTCTTCTTCCGGTTCATACAATTGCACCCATTATAGGGTTCGCCCATTTGCAATAAAATTTGTAACAAATTTGTCCAATAAAGTGTATTTATCTTGCAAAACAAGGTTACCGTATCAACGTCGAGAGCCAAACACTTTAAAGCTTCAATTCCTCCCCTCCCCCCCTCCAAAAAAAAAAACTTATTAGTTTATGTAATTTCCACATTTTTATTACATCATTGTCCTATTGAGATATTGTCGTATATTGCCGAGTGCAGCACCACGTTTCTCTCCGAGCTTGCGCACCAATTAGCCAGAAACCTAAACGCATTTCCTGTATTGCCGGCCGTGGACGTAAACAGCTCGCACGCAGGCAGACGCCCTGCTCGCTGGTGTGGACCGCGTGAGTTGTACGAGGCCGAATCGGCGTTGTCTTTTCTCCACGAATGCGGCCATAGATCACAGGCCTTGCGAAATAGCTGTTCGCTAACACTAACCTGGTCAGAAAGGTTGGCAGGACTTTACCAGGATCTCCTTTTTTGTCATTGACCAATCTGTGATTGATTTAAGAAGCACACGGTCAGGAGTAAATCTGGCCTTGCGAAAATAAAAAGACACACTAGTATGAGAAAGAACGAAAGCCAATGTCCCCGACTGGAACTCAAACCCGGTACTTCTCGCTCACAAGCTGGCAATTCTGCCAACAGCGCTACTGGGGTGGACCCTCGTTCCAGCCGCCAGCTGAGCTTATAGGAACTGTTCAACTTTTCCCAGTGGCGACCTGAAGGTCACAAAAAGAGATTATATGGAGGGAAAGAAACTTGATTCTTGGCCTATGGAAGAAATAATGTTCGAAATTAATCTGCATACATGCACGTCATATAAAACCCTTAACTCGGGCTGTATGGCCAGTATTAGCGTGGCCACTGCTACTGAGACTGCTACTGAGACTGGATGATAATTTCGTACAGGAATATAATTTCATTCAGCAAATTGTTACAGCCAGGCACTATGAACAAGTGCGAATTTCCCCCTTTCTAAGTGAATATTAGCGATCGATAGCAGTCTCAGTGGTGGCTGTGGCCACAGCCCGAGTTAAGGGTTCTATATATATCGACAATTATAGCTTTGTTGCGTATATTTATGCTACCCTAGGGAGTAGCGACTGAAGGGTGATGCGCTGATTGAGTAAGCGAAACCAACGAAAATCAACGTTTTCTAGCTTGTGTGCGCAAAAATATAACGGAAGAAACTTATTTTGGTAAAGCATGGACCTACACATGAGAAACTAAACCGAACTAATGTTACAAACGGTGCATCCAACACCACCTAGCCAGTAAACAATAAATCACAAGAGTTAGTGAAGCTAATAGTCAGCGTCAAAGACTGGTCTTGTAGGAATGAGATACGGCAATATAAGTTGTTTTATTTCTTTGTATACATATGATTGAAGATAGAGCGTATATACAGGAGGGGGATTCAGGTCATTAGCGCCAACCTCAGTCACAGTGCAGTGCCCTGGGTTGACAGGTTCCACCACAGTAGCGCATTTGGTAGAGTTGTCGGCTAAGGATGTCCTGGGTTGAGTCCCAGTCCTGGCGGTTTTTTTTCTTCTTGTTTTCCCATAGTGTATCTTTTTTCCTCATAAGGCCAGTCCTTACGGGCTGTTTTCTTCATTTACCCTTTACCCTGAGATTTATTGATCACTATTTTGATCGATTTCCTTCAAGCACTTATTCAGGCTCTCGAAATTTCCACTTTTCCAAATTTGACTGGCCTGTAAATGGAACTGGCCAATTGCTTTTCTGTGCAAAGGCTGATAACAGATACGCTGCATTCGTTTTACGTTGCTAACTGTAAACTGCCTCGTTGGTTCGCCAAATGTGATTAGCATTGTGACCGCTACAGTCCCATTCAGGTGTAATTTGATGAACGCGCAGGCGACGGTCGTCAATTGGCAAATTGATAAAATTAGCACTTGCCATTCATTCGCTCTATTTCAGTGAGCTCAACTACAGGCGTCTGCTCAACTTCGCCATTAACAATTGTTTAAAATGAGATAATGGCTTGTTAAGCATTTAAATCGTTCAGTTAGGCAACCGCTGGATAGACTTAAAGCAAATGAAACGTGTAATCGCAGATTCCGTATTTTACAGCCTATTTTTTTTTTTTGAGAGGGGGGGGGGGGGAGTGGAGGGTGAGATATTTTTAGGCAGCTAAAATTTAATTAAGTCGTTCTCAGGAGTAGTACGGTACTAAAAAAATTGTCGCGAGTGGGCGGTGTTTTTTTTTTTTTACGTTTTATTCGTGATTTTTCGATGCGGGCGATGGTTTTTTTTTTCACTAAACAAAACAAAATCAGTAGCTTACATTTTGTCGTTGTGGAGTACAATACCTGTGTTTTAATTCCAGGGTGGGCGTGCAAAAGTTGCAAGTTTGATAAAAGTCATTCTTTAGATTCAAGTATAGTTTTTCAATTGTGACATGCCCCTTATATTAGATTCGTTTCGAGGCGATCATGTGAATCGAGCAAAGAGCTGATGTGGTCATCGGCCCCAGAAAATGTTTGATGAATATGCTGACGCGTGATCGGAATTTTCTTATTTTTAGACGATGTCATAAAAAACGTTTCATGCGCCGGGAAAAAAACACCCACGCGTGCGCTCCCGAGAACCACTTAATTAAATTTTAGAGGCCTTAAGACCCGGTTTCGCAACTCTGTAACTGCTAACACAGTGCATTAAATATTCACGGTAGCTCTACTTGAGTGCAACTTTTTCTACGGCCCGTAAATTGATTTTTGTGTGAAACATTCCCAACAGAACCGTGACGCTTTTCGCTGCTTTATTTTTTAAATTAAAAAAAAAAAATGTTTAAATACATTAAGTCTCCAGAATCGGAAACGCAACTTTGTACCATCTTGAGATTTCAAAGGCTAAACGAAGATTCAGTTTTTAATTGAAATCAATAAACGCAATTTTTCGAGTTTTTTTTTTTTTTAATCTACGTCCTAATAACGCATTCAGCCAGTGGGGGAGAAGGAGGGTAACTGGTGCGACTAAATTGGCGTTTGACATCACATGTTTAAACGGCGGAACATGTTCTTCTCAATAGGGACAGCGGCAGACCTATTTTTCCGTTACCGTTGTATTTAAATGTCTGTGCATGGAATTAAACGCATGACCTTAAGATTCGTCCCTTTACCACCCAGCCATACTACTGGTACGACTGTGATTTACAATAAATTTCCCCCAATAAAATAAATAACGACCATCTTCACTATAAGAATGGTGTTAAGTGCATCCACCCTGTATACACGGCTTTAAAGATCTATGGTAAAAATGCTATGTCATACAAAAAAAAAGAAAAACGTAATGGTAATGGGACCCATCAAGTTTTCCCCATAGAAAGTAGTGATATCAGAACCAGGATGGCTGCCACCAAGTCTGTGGTCCGAATCGTGATCACTCGAGAACTGACAATCACCGAGGTGTCAGTTAAGAATGAGTGATCAGGGTTGGAACGGAGAACTTGGTGGCAGCCATTTTGGCTCTGATATAACTACTTTCTATGGTGAAAATTTTTATATCTGTTACTTTTTACGTCCGAGTTTAAAATCTTAGCAAACAATTGTAACATTGTAAATGTGATTAGTTATTACTTTATTGAGCACTAGACTGAAGAGCAGTGGTTTGATGACGTTCCTGGATGGGGATCGAAACGTCGCCTCGGCGTTTTTAATGTAAGTCGACTAAAGCTTACCTTTGGAAATTCAGCTAATTCATTAATATCGTTCATCAATATGTAGTAAAGTTAAGCCCTTTTTCCAGTCAACACTTTATGACTGACTACCACATGCATGAACACCTGTATAATGGAACAAATCGACGCTAAAAAGTCACAGTAAAATTATATTATTATACATAACCCTTATTTGATTCAGCAGTGTTTATTCATTACAATAACTCCTGCTGGTTGAATTCAGTGTTTACGAGCGGTCAAGTCCTAGTTTTACAGTCAATTTTATAACAGTCGCAAAACCATGAAGACAGATTTTTTTTCGTAAATCGATTGGAATCTTGATTTTTCTGTTTATGGGTGCGATGTTTTTTTTTTTTTTTTGGCTTGTCAACAATCTTTCTCTTGATATTTTCAGAAATTCTATGTTTTGGCTTCAAGATCAATAAAGCTCAGTGGTCGGTCAGCTGCCAATAAAACGTCGACGGCAAACGTTGGCAAAGGCAGTCACATTTCAAAACAGAAAGTTATTGGCTATTGTGAAGTTCCCAGTCGTTTTGTGGCTTGGTTACATTTTTCTCCTCCTATGGCATCGAGCGATTTGGAACGAGATGCCCCTTTCCACTCATCCCCTTCGTGTCCTGCTGTGCAGCTATACCGTAAACAATTTTGTTGATGGCAACTTAGGACTGAATTTTAGGAATTAAGCGACATTCTAGCCTTTGATTTGGATTCTAGCTACTGCTTAGACCAAATATTTGATCGACGAATTGACTAACGCATGCACGCACGTAAATTAGATGTTTCAGCAGAGATCGCCATTTCTTTAACTTTAAAAGGTAGGGATCCGTAACATATTTCAATGATCCCTAACTTGGTCACGGAATCCCTACATTTCAGTTTGGTCATCGTTATGGTTGTTAGGTTGTCACACACGTATGCCCCTTCTTTTTCCCGGCGTAACATGTCTCTGGTGATGGCCGTTAGGGCTACTCTATTGCTACATATTAGAGAATATAGCTTTATTTTATCGAGTATATTCCTCTTACTACCATAGTGGAAAGCAGAGGAGGGGAGGGAGTGTTGAGATTTTAAGGTACCCCCACCTGAATTATAACAGCGACGCGTAGCTCGCCATCCGCGCATGTTACCATCGCCAAGTTCAACTGAGATAGTAGCTGCATTCCTCGCAGCGCGGAACATAGCTACTGTTTCACTTGGCCTTGTGCCTAGTAGGTGAACTAGCATGAACGTATTAATTATGTCGTCACAAACCGGAATGATTTTCGTATTTTAGAATCACACTTGATGAATTTTTAGGTTAATATCCTATAATTTTTCTTCGGCGATCTATTTTCATAAATAATTTTAATTTTTACCGCATTAGTCATTGATATTATTTTGATCTCGTGGTAATTATTAACAAATAATTAAAAATTAGTACCGCAGACAGTTGAAACGTCAAGGTTGTTGTAAGCACGCAAAGAATCATTTAATCGCAGGATACTAATAAATATAGTTCCCAATATTCAACAGAAAATTTGTTAGTCGCTACATTTTAAAACGGATTTTTAGCAAGGGATTGACTAACGGAAAATAAATAAACCTTTGGAGCCGTCCTTGATGTGGATGATCGAGAAAAATGGCGCTGGGAGGAATGCACCTTTAATGGCGCTTCGACAGCTCGGTCATTAGCGCCAACCTCAGACACAGTGCAGTGACCCGGGTTACCACTGCGCCACACATTACGGAGATTTTAACCAAACCCCCAAATCTGGATCTAAGGAGCCGGGGAAGCAAAGGAGCCGGGGTATAATCGACCTGGCAGAGTATATCCAGGCGATCACGTCCTGTCTCGTGTCCGCGAGTATACTCCGGGATCTTTATGTTGTATCTTTATGTACGCGTGTGCAGCTTGCCAAGCTAAGCTTAAAACTGATGCCGACTAGTAATTAATAACTGTGGCTTTTGACTCGTGTATACGTCAGCAGGAGAAATCGACGTATTCAGGCTGGGTTTCGTATTTTAACATCATACTTTATAATAGGAAAGTATAATTTTTCTTCGGCGATCTATTAGCATAAATTACTTTTATTTTTACTGTATTAATCTTTTAGAATTTCGATCTCCCGGTAATTATTAACAAATGATTCAAATTTAGAACGCGCAGACACACACACGCAGAGCCCTCTCTCGCCCGATTTCATCAATGTTTGATTGGTGCCAGGGCTCTCTACAGACTGTTCGGATCTCGGTTGAAAAATAGCATTACCAGACTGGGTTGACAATATGGCCGCCGAAAGTGCCGCTGATGCGATTGATTTGTCTACTTGCCCCATTTCGTCAACCGAGGGCGACACCCTCCGCACAAATTGCCAACGAACGTGTTGCTTTTTTTTTTTTTACAAACGCAGAGATATAGAAAAAAACTGATAAAAACTGTTTAAAAATACGTTTATAGATAATAAAAACTTGCCACCAAAATTTACGTAAAAATTAAAATTTTTGTTTCGAAAACCGCCACTATCTGTCAATAGATGTCGCGTCTCTCCGTACGAAGATGCTACCTTCGAAGAACAGACTTCGACGAAAAGAACCAGACGTAACGACCATTTTGTCCTACTTCTACTTCTTCCTGCTTCTTGTCCCACCAAAATTATTGTTCTTCTTTGGACAGAATCGCCCAACAACAAATTGAGTGAAACGCACCTTGTATAAGTTTAGACTTGCGGTACACAGGAAAGATAGTGCGAGTGAAGAGCAATGAAACCGCAATGATGAGAAGATATAAAGCCACTATCTTTTGGCTTTGCTTGGGTTGAAAGGTTCCATTTGAAACGTAAGCATATGTTTTCGTGGAACAGGGAAGAGTGAGGGGGGAGGGGGGCGGTATAGGTCGACCTCTTATCTTGCCCTAATAACATTCTCTCAATACTGGTACACGGTATATTGGGCGCTGAATATTGCAAAGCTCATACTGGGGTGAGCAGTTCCGGAGCTATACGGTGTGGGCTGAAATTTCCGATTGGACCTCGATTTTAACCGGGGTCAAAATTTGAATTACTTTTTTTTTTGTTGCTTTTCATCCCCTATTTTTTTTTGTTTTACCCCACCTTCCGTTATCCGAATGAGGCTTACTTTTCTGACTCAAAACCCCCCCCACTGCCCGACCATAAATTCGGCCCTAAAGTTTAAACTGGTTCTTTGTGTAGGCTATTTATCCGTGATGTTAACAATTTTCCTCCGATTCGCTTTGAGTTTTGTAAAAAAAAAAATAATTACCACTAACAATGGCACAATATGAATTCGAAAATATGTTTAAAATTTGATTATTTGATTTTCGATAGAATATGGCAGTTCTGTATGCTGCGTCGTTAGAGTACCAGCTTCCCTACGAAGTGTGCTGCGGCGCTGGAAGTGTCGTCCTTGTCTTGACCTATTAACATTTTCTTTAGTTTTCCATACAAAACGTTCCACGGTCACTTCATTAGAACAAGCACAAGGCCAAACAATTTCTTACCAAAACCTATGTTGCTGCGTACTTGTTCTGTTTATGTTAAATAAACAGCCAAGAAGTGCACTGCACAAACATATACATAAAAAAAAGCACTAGGCTTCGTTTCGAGGATAACTTCACCTCGTCATCAGGCACATAAAATTCACAACAGCTTCGTCACCTGTGGATCTTATGACCTTGATGACGAGGTGAAGTTATCCTCGAAAAGTAGCGCTTTTTTTAAATTCATGTTTGTGCATTTCTTGGCTTTTTATTTAGCATATTAAGTACCTGTTCTACATCTGTACCAGTGGCGGATTTAAGGAAATAGCTTGGGGGGGGGGGGGG
>JAHWFP010226875.1:0-20201 GCA_023313725.1 Lithobius niger
AAAAAAAAAGTCGCGGATAAAAAAACCAGTAGTGAAAAAACGCGAAAAAATTTGGTGAAAATTTTTCAAAATTACTACCTTTAGGTATGTGTGTGAGTAATATTGAACAGCAGGCTTTGCTGGAAATACTATCAGCACGTCTGGTATGCTAATAAGCAAGACTAACCGCAGTAGTGCTGACCAAGACCAGGAATTACATAACGGCAAGTTTCGCTTATTACGTACGATCTATTCGCTCTTGCCAGAAATTATTTCCTCGTTATTTAGACAACTTATGTATTTTTGGTGGGGAGGGGTGGGGTGAAATGGTGGGGGGATACCGAATAACTAAAAAAAAAAGTTAAAAGGAATTTTGAGTAAACTTAGTGTTTTTTCGAATGTTCTTTTAATTATCCAGAGTCGATCAAATTCAATACTCCACCCCCTCCTTCCTCAGTTAAGGAATTTGTAGAAAATTTATGATTCCCGACACCCTCCCCCCACTCACCATCCCCGTACTATTTCAATTTTTGTGGAAACTTCGTGAATTCACGAATTTTGTCTTACTGACGACGTTTTCTCCCCAACGCTTGTTTCAAGCTTTTTTTCCGTGGCTTTTTTCCATCAGTTATTTTTTCCCGTGGTTTTTTCTGCAGATTTTTTCCAGTTTTTTTTTCGTGAACCCTTAGCACTATGGTCAGTCCGGGGCCTGGAATGGTTCATGCATTTTGGATGGCACACTTGCAAGTGAAGGGAGGCAGAGGAACGGTCAATAAGGGGGAAAGATGTTGACATCGAAACATCTTTTTTTTCTTCATTGTGGTTATAATAATAATCTATGTAATTATGCCTTGCGTAGTCTACTAAATTAAAATTTATTTTGGCATTTAACTAAAAGCGGATTTTTTTCGGGGAGGAGGAGGAGCGGGATATGGTGGGGGAGGGGCCAGAAACATGAGGCAAATTGTTTTTGATCGAGTATTTGAATATTTCTTTGTGAATATTCTTACATGATTTTTCCCTTTTCGTCCAACCTCTAGCTGTGATACATATTACCAGTTGAAGACCGTCTGTCACAGATTCAAAGAAAATAAACTACCGTCAATTCCGTGAATTCATTCACACATTAGGTACTACATTTTTTTGCCATGTTCTATAAGCCTCTAACATTTTTATTAGGAAGAGTCGCTCGCTATGCATGCAACATTTATTATTCTGTATTACTGAATAATGCAACATAACTTTGTGACAAATAGAAAATCATCACACGATACTTTGTTTGTCAACAGCATGCGTAACAAGGTCGAGTGGAACGATAGTATGTATGATTTCGATTTTAGACTCGGCAGGAATTCACATTATAAGAGCTTCAGCCAGACTTGAATATTCGTCGAGACTAAAATCGAGAGAGGTCGGCAATGTTTTCTGACTAGGAGTAATTGCAGGGGACGGTGATAAACCCAATGATTCGTAGTCATCCTCATCACTTTTTTCCTCTTTAATCAGGGTTGTTTGCATGGCTAGAGTGTTTTTAATCGGTTTAGTTTGTGTGGCTAGAGTGTTTTTAATCGACGTAGTTTGCGTGGTTGCAGCGAGGACCGGTCTCGGTTTCAGGGTGCTTACTACCGGTTTAAAAAATTCTCGTAGCGATTCGTCTTGTTCCCTCTCACCCAAACGATGATTTAAAAAAGTTTTTAGTTAAACGTCTTTTGAGTTTTGCGATTTCGCGTTTTGTCTCAATTCTTTTGTTTAATAGGAAAACGAAAGTTTATATCTCCCCTCGTTTAACGTTTTTGTTTTCGTTAAAAACCCATAAGGTTTTCCAACAATTTTGACACAATGTTTTAAAGTCCAAATATTCCACGTTAGGAACAACATGATTATCATTGACATGTTTTAAATTAAACTCATCGACGGGGAAAAGGATTAATAAATTTGCATTGTTTCTGACCATTTGCTTTGGAATTCTTGTGTAGGACTGACTGCAATAAAAAACATCGGCGTTTGAATGACAGCCTTGGGCAAAGAAACGTTCGATGTTTTTTTGTTTGTCTAAAAGGTAATCGTCAAAAATAATCAGGTTTCAAAAGTTTGGGTCCAGGTCTTCGGGCAGAATTGAATCTATTTGTGAATCGTGAAAAAAATGTGACATCCCGTCCTATTTTTTCGTCAATTTCAGTAAAAATAGACTGCAAAGGTTTGTATTTAGGCTTGTGTAAAGTTTTACTGTAAATAAATAACCAGTCATAGTCGAGCCATCTTTCATTACATATGAAATTAAACAGTAAATTAGTTTTTCCGCAATTTGCAGGCCCTATAATTAAAGATCTGATATTCTAAGGTAGAAATGGATGATTTTTTGGTTCTTTTTTAGGCACAGAAAAGTCATAGTTTTTAATTTCCATAGCTTTTTTATTTACAAATTTAAAAAAATATTTACACATTTACCAAACCTATAAAGTCTTCATCGGAAAATTTGTCTTTGGGAATGTCGGAATGAGCCACTCCAAAAATAATCTACTTTACACCATAATTTCGCGTTGCTGGGAAAATCATCGGTGACGTACACTGCTGTAATTTTTCCAGTGACTTCTGTCAAGTTTAAAGCATTATATGATGGTAAGTTAAACCAGGATTTGTTGATAACATTTTTATTAAGTTTCCGTTTAGTTTTTGGAATATTCTTGTACACCCAAGTTCTAAGGCAGAACGGTTTGTTACCATCATCAGCATTTACTTTTTCACAAGAAGGATAGCACGGGTAAGCCGTATGCATAGAATTTGGATAATTAAACATAGTCATGGTTACGGGTTTATCCTCGTCAAACTGGACCTCTAGTTTTTTACAGGTGTATCGCGTTAGACTTTTTAGCACTTTTTGACTTTCAGGGTCGCTGGAGGAAATCTAACTTTTATATTTTGAGTTTTTGTCCGAAATGGGGTTCCGCAAACCCTTTAAATCTTTAAACTGTATGGAAGGAGACAAGGGAAAATTTACACGGTTGTTAATTTTGATAACTTTCTCGTTTTTAATTTTCAGCAAGTTTTTTTTGTAAGAGATTCGAAAGATGCATTTGCCAGGATAGTTGAGACATTTTTTGTGTGCTTATTATTTATTTTGAGGTTGTTCCTTTTATTATATATATTGAAAAAAAAGCCTTATCGAAGGGGAAGCACAGTTTTGAAATTTCGAGTATTAAAAAAAAGATGTTCCTCCGTAAATTTGGACAAGCATTGAAAAGGACGAGGGGGGTGAAGTAACAGGAGTCGGTCCGAAAGGACATTGGGGACTAGGGTTTGTTTTAACCCCCGAAAGCAACTATGATATGCAAAGCAAACGTTTAACTAAAGTAGGAGCCGCTATCCAATCTGAAGACACTGTCAATTATTCTCAGATTGGTCCACTGACGACGGATGTTCAAAAACTTAAAACAGAATTCCCTCCAGCCAGTACTCTTCTCGCTGACGAGTTGGCTTCCACCATTTCTAGCATAGAAAAAAATACTTTGTATGTAGACCAATTAGAAATCTAAGTGAACCAACCAAGTTATGCAGCTAATAAAGTATTCATCTGCAAGAATTACTTAATACAAGACGAGCAGAGGGCATACATTGACGCCGTAAACAAACCAATTAGAAATCTAAATCAACCAACTTTACTGAGTGATGTAGCTACGAAACAAATTGTGCATGAAAATTGTTTCACGATAATCAGTTTCTGCATGAAAAGCCCATTGGCTAAAGCAGCCGACTGGTTCGTAAATTCAGGACCGTTTTCAAGCTTCATAAGTACAAGTTCTGGTTTAATGCATAAAGCAATTTTATACTGCAGCGATCCGAGCATAGAACTGGTTGCTACATGTACAGCAGGAACAAAAACATTTTTTATTACTAAAATAAAGGACGAACATTCAACAACCACCATTTTCGACACTCCTAACGTAATAGAAAAAAAATTCGGCAGTTACAGTACACACACTCGAAGATTTTCAAACAGAAGACATTTATTTTCAGTTAAATTTGCACGTAACTTTTTAACTCATTTCATCCTGTCTAAAACAGCTTCGTATTTATGAGTCTTAGACAAGTTACTTAGGAAAAGTAAACAAAAGTGTCCACACCAAATCTGGTCAAAGTTTTGTGCGCGTTCATAATTGTATTTAATTTCCGGTCCCAAGTAGTTAACCACAGACTGGGGAGGACCCATATTGCCAAAACTATTGAAATAACAGGATTCACCCGCAACGGTTGTATTGACGAAAGTTTAGTGGTAGTTGATGGAAAAGATGTTATAGCTTAGCTAATAAAAATGACGCTGGTTATTTGGTTCCATTGGATTTACTGCTGTGGAGGTTGCAATTTTACTCTCGCCCGACTTACACGCGAGATAACCCTTGCGGTTTTACACAGGCTGTTTGCGGGACTTTAAAGATAGGGAAAAAGCAGGAAAGTATTGGTGGTAAATAATAGATGGACGTACATAATGTTGCAGAATAATTTTGGTATAAGGATCGAAATATTGGGTAGACAAAAAGCCGAATAAATTATATAGCTTTCACTCCTAGGTGTTACAGTTAGGAGGAATTGGAATGGAATGAATTAATACAAGTGGTAACCATGCATGGCAAACAAAGAATGACATGGCAAACAAAGCATGACATAATGACTACAATGCACGTCATGGCATGCATGCGCACATTGGCCTATAATAATACAGTCTGGACTAGACTCGAACTTCTTGGGAGCTCCTCTGTAAGGACATCCGCCACGGGCCCCAAGCTGGGGCCGATGACCTTAGTCTTCAATCAATGTGGCGTCCGCCAGGTCTACCCAAACGTCCGGCACATCAGCACAGGGTGGTGGCAGATCAAACGCCAGCAACGACTGCCGATACTGAAATGCCCCTGGTGTCGAAGTTTTCGGTCGCCTTCCGTGGTGACCGTTTTAAATTGGGGAAGGTGAAATAAAAGAAATAGAACCAATATTAATAAAAAATTATTACTTTAGAGTATATGGCCAAAATCGGTAGGGATGTCGTCAAAAAGGCACTGAAATGCAATAGCAACTTGGGAGAAAAAGGCTTACAAACCAGACACCGATTACGGTGTGAATACCCAGCCTCTAATATGTACAAAATTGGCAACCAACAGAAGTTTCGACATACCGGCCGATCAGCGAAATCAAAACATTCCTACTTAGGACGAAGAGAGCATACAAATGGGCGTCTTTATGGGATATAACTCTTAGTTGTAAAGAAATCTCGCGAGTTGGGTTTTTTTTTTTGGACTGGAATTTTTACATTAAAAAATTTATTCCTTGGCAAACGCCAACCGCGCGTTGCGAATAAGTCGCCCATCATTCAGAAAGAATATAACAGTAAAAGACCACCAATGAAAGGGGAGAATGCATGCTAACAAACGAAAAAAAAGCGGCAAACCCATTATTTACAATATGTACATAAGCATTAAGTGCTGTGCTGAAAGGAGCAACACCACAACAGATTTCCGCCGCATTGAAACAAGGCAGGGTGAGGAGCCCCAAAACAAGGGATCAGATACAGAAAGTAACGCGTCACGACCGTGAAAAGCTGAAATAACACTATTGATCACAACACATCTTGCATATACGTAAGAATCAGGAAATCAAAAATTTAAAAATTATTCAAATCGTAATTTTATTTTTGAGTCAAACAAACCCCAATGGTCAAGAAACAAGCAAGTAACAATGGTGGAGCAAGGTGGATTTTCCCGCCAAGGGAAAAGTGCTCTCAGGACCACAATAATGCCAACCAACTTAAACTATGCAAGATTGGTAACCTTCGTTTTGCAACAATGGTCTAAGTTGGCTATAAACGAATATCAAGGCCAAAACCTGACCAATTATCTTCAGTTGGGATAGATTTTTAAGCAACTACTGCAAACCTGAAAGGTTATTACAAATTAAAAGGTAAGTTGCCAGAGTTATTTATTATTGCGATTAAAGAAAACAACAAACTGTGATCTGTAAGTAAACTGGTTGTCAAAATTAACTTAGTCGTGCACCAGTCGTAACAAGAATGACGTACATAAACGAGAAAGAAAAAAAAGGAATATATTCACTCGCAATACGTAGTAATAATAATGCATACGCAAGGGGATGTAATGTTGCAATAGCGTAATTTATTATGTACTCCGTAAAGAGATGCCCAATAGGGATTAAAGATCGGTTATATTACAAAGTTACATCGTTAGTTGCAGCAAAATCAATCAATCAGGCAGCGAAGAGTTTAAACCAAACAAGTAAAATTGTGTCCAACAACAACAAAATGTAAGATTTACAGTGGTAAAGGGCAACGAATGAATTTTAAAGCCTTCTTCGGCTAATACCGAGTGTCGTATCTTACACCCAAGCAGCTAATGGAAAAATAAAATCGTTGGTCAATAGTACAACTGAATCGCGGTAACAATGGCTTGCATAACCACTACTTTCGCGACTGTTAATGGGGAGGAAATAGGCGCCATGTCAACCAATAAAAGACCCTGGTGAGAACGAAGAGGGGCCTCTGTGGCCAACCAACATGCAAGTTATGGTCAGAATCAATTTAAATGTCACACGCAATAATCTGGAGGCGGACTAGGAATGACGTAAACTGAGCGCACAGAACCCTGGCGAAGTGCTGCAGCACAACTTTGAGACGTAGCCCGTCCTAGTTGCATCAGTATAATGTCTAATCTCGGTTAACAGGTTGCTCTAAAACTACCTATTCTGAAACTTTGGCAGGCTCAATATTAGTATTCCCTAACAAGTTTATTAAGCTTTGCATCAGTTGGAGCCTAATTTTACATGCGTTTTAGATCCCTAGCAGTGCGGGGATGGGGAGAATGAAAAAGGGGGAAAAACAATTTATTATTAAACATAAAGCATGCACGAAGGAAGTACTCAGGCTTGGGTCCTAACCATTTTCCACGAGCAATACCAAAAAAATAATCAGTAGCACGACAAAGGAGGCACTTTCCTTCATATTTCATTTATAACCACTAAGATAACGATAACTAGCACGTAACCAATATCGCTTTTAGTTGGCAAAGTTACGATATTCATCCCATGTCTGGTTAGGTAAGACAGTGGGGGAGATGGAAATAAAAGTCTAGGTTCATTGCAAGGTTTTAAGGCCAAAAAGAGAAGGACAAAAAAAATACAGCAATAAGCGCAATTAAGAAAACACTTCACTTCATGCCAAAATGATAGGCGCACTCACAAAAGTTGTGTCTTAATTTTTATTTGATAAGAAAGGGGGGGTTACAAGTTTTGAAGTTAGAATAATACAGTTTAGGCCTACTATGTCTTCAAGACCAAATCGTTATGACGGAACGGTAGCAAGTTTTAAACAAAAATGTTCGGACATCACGTGACGGAGCTCTAAAATAAGCCAAACTGAATGGGAGGAGGGGCGTCATGTTACGGAATACACTTCAAGCTAGAATACTGCGGGAGGCATTTTGAATGAACGTCTCATAACGAACTTGATGAGGATGGGAGACTAAATCTCATGTCCTCACGTAACAGAAAGATTCGATACCACTATGAGGTTCAAATAAACATAACACAAAAGGTTTTGGATTATTGAGATTGAGAAGCATCTCGTAACGGGACTATTATTAGCATAGAAATTGGCTTCTCGTAATGGTTAAGCTGCTACGATGGAAACAACGGAAACTAGGCATTGAACCTTCAATCTGACTACAGAGGAGATTTAAACCTAAAATCAACCTTGCATCATGGAGCCAAATTACTATTGCAACATGTTGAAAAGAACATAGTTAGTTAAATTTTAGACACCAAACGCCACTAAAACCCTTTTTTGAAAGGATTAGAACTTAAAATCTTGACGAATTTAGCTACTACGAGTTAAGCAGGTAATGCGGGGAAGTTCCATTTAGCCTTACGATAACATAGTTCAAGATATTGAAAAATAATTCAGATACCTTAACGAAGAGCTCCCATAGCGAAAATCATTGCTGAAAGAAGTTACCAGTGTGGCGTTCCTGCTTCAACTCGACATTTACCAGCACTGATACGACTAAGGTTAAAATTCGTTAAAATATTAGTAAAAACTACATTTCAAGTTAAAAACCAAAAGTGCCTCGGGCAGCAGCCAACAGCCGACAACACAACTCAACCGAGGTCAAGACAGGACAGGACAGGACACGAAGATTACGAAAGGTCAGGGTTATATGTGGGAAATCGAATTTACATATCAGCTGATGAGACTTGGGTTAACATCACCTGAGATGCTTCAAAAATAAACAAATCAAGATTAAGTTTTAATTAATTTAGTAAACGCCAAAAAAAAAACAACTGAGCTTTAATATAGTAAGTAATAAATTTTATTTAAGGTTTTGTAATTTTTAGGAAACGGCATAATCGATGGCAAAAGGATAGCGCAGGTAAGTGGCATAATGATCGCGAGCAAGTGAAGTTAATTCAAGATCGTAAATGACGTCATAAGGAACGACGGAAAAGAAAAACACTAGCGGGTTAGTGACGTAAAGACGCAAGCGTGCAGAAATTGAATTCAGGGTCAACTGTAACATCGAACAAAGGTGCAGACAAGCGACTCAGCTGCCGATAGGCGCAATATCGGGCAGAACGTTATCAAGAAGTACGATACCAAGTGAAAGGTAATAAAGAGAGTTAAAATCTTTGGCATTAAACAAACAAGCAGACTGGGGGGGGGAGATGAGGCTTAATGGCGCGTCGACAGCTTGGTCATTAGCGCCAACCTCAATCACAGTGCAGTGGTCCGGGTTGCCACTGCACCACACATTACAGAGATATTATTCAAACCCCTAATCTAAATCTTGTCATACATATGTACCTCCTGCAAAAATTGAAAAACAACGGACAGGAGGACAGACTTATCGCCCAATTGACGCACAATGTCATTCGGAAGATGGAAACGACGACGAAAACCATCAAGATGGCAACAATCAACAAGGAAGTGCCGGACCGTAAGTGGCCGCCGACACCAATACTAGGGCTTGCAAAATTCTAAACCACAGAAGGAAGGGTAATGAAACGTGTCGTATCATCAAAGGCACGTCAGCAGCTTCAATTTGAGATATTGGACTACTATATTTTTAAAAAAAGGTAAAAGTTAAAATCAAGAGCTGTGGCGAAATATTCGTTATAGGGGGTTATATATCACCCATACAACTGTTGTCAAGCCAGGATTCTTCCAAGACAAAAAGGGGGTGCCAAAAGCAAACCAAAAAATGAAATTTATGTAAGTTGGTCACCAAAATGTGGTCCATTTGATAGAGTTTCTGAGTGGTTCCAATTTAATATATTGGAATACCAACTTGAAAGGTTTATATAAAAATAACAAAATGGCCGTCAAAATGGCCAATTATATTGAATATCAGCAAAACTAGAACCAAAATGCAAAAAGAGGTATCTTGGTTCGCACTCATCACAGAAACATAAAATTGATAGCAAAAATTACACCATGAGGTAAAATTAAGTTATCCAACCAAGGAAAACATTACGTCATCGTTGGCTCATCAACAGTCGTAATTTGATACACTGGGCTGCAGAGAAAATTTAAGCCAAATTTGGGACGGAATTCAGCTACAACTTCTCAAAATATGAAAAACCCGGGTGTGGGGGGAGGGGTCAAAAAAGCAAAAACCATTAGGGTTTCTAGAGAGAAAAAAAACTTTGTTGTAATACCATGACTCACGGTAAAACTGGTGTATTATTAGTTCGACAAATAATAATATAACAGCCCTTTCGAAAGACTTAACAGCAACCAGTGGCAACATACAAAAGATAGGAAAAATGAAAAACATGCACTTCTGCAAGGATACATTCAAGATTCATACACATAAATATGCACTATCCAAACTCTCCAGGAATTTCATCAATAACAGGTCGTATGTTATTAATATGATGGTAACCCTTCTGCAACAAGCCAGTTGACTCCTCAATAAGCTTATACACCAAAGATGACACTTTTTTGGCTACGATGTAAGAGCCAACAAATCGTAGAGCCAACTTGGCTACAAAGTAACTACTTTTATCGGACAAATAGTCAACCAAACCTTATCTCTAGGGTTAAATTCCAGAGGTTTCAGATTACCAGCATTCAATTTTGCGTTTATGTAGGCACGGTCATCCTTACGATGCCAACGTATTCTAAAAATGGCTGACCGCAAGTTTCTAGTGAGGTCACAAGCCCCAACCTCTTCAGGTCTGTCCTGTGCAGTCGGGATGGGAGGTTCGACTCCAATGTTAATGTCTCTCCCTAGATTAAGATAACTAGGACTTTAACCTGTACGCGGATCAACAGACGAATTTAAAGAAAGAACAAACATTGGAATCTTTTCATCCCAGTCTCATTCGTGCTGTAAACAGAACTTGGCATTCATCTTGCCAAGCTTTTTACACTGCAGCTCTGCAGGACTGTTACCCCTAGGATTGTAATACGCGGTTACGCTTTGTTTGATGCCAAAACGCTTGTAAATACTTGCGGAAATTTTTTATGCGAAACTTTGGCGTGGGTCTGAGGCGATCCGCTTCGGAAGCCCAAAGATCGGAAACACATTCTTAATCAAAGGAGTTACAAGGGTCTGAGCATCAAATTTCCTTGTAGGCAAAAGCCATTAAGTATCCAGTATAGACGTCCGTGACAACAAGAATATTAATATTTTTCGTGGGACCTTTGATCATGGGCAAATTTTGCTTCCAGTCTAAATGCAAGGTGTGAAAAGGGTGCATTAATGGAATCGTGCCTAATCTACCAACAATTTATTTGTCGTGGCCTTTATGACACTGACACAAACATCATGTCTTTACGAAAAGATGGGTCAATTTGCTAATTCTAAGAGCATAAAATATTTTTTGGATGCATGCCACGGACTTTCTGGCTCCAAAATGCCCTATCCACTATATGCATACAGAAAGAAAAAAATTATAAGAAGACATTTTTATTACATTAGTAAGTTACACATGGATTAAAGAGTACGGTAAAAACTATAGTCTCTGAAACCTTACAGAAAAAAAATGTGTGGACCTTTACTGGAGACAGGTAGTGGCGTCATTCAAAATAGCGGTATTTTTCACGGATACTTGAAGTCACTTCCGATCTACACAGGTGCCGCCATGTGGAAAATGGCCACACTTCGTGGGCGCCGCCATTTTGAAAAAAAAATGACGTCATTTTCGGTCCACAATAGGATGTATCAAATGGTTACTTTTCCCACCCTCCTCCAGATTGACGAAAAACTAAAATGTAGCAAAAAGCCCTTTTTCGACCCTCCTGCAGATCGACAAAAAGCTAAAATGTAGCAAAAAGCACTTTTCCACCCTCGTCCAGATTGACGAAAACTGAAAAACGTCTTGGATGACGTCACTTCCGGTCAAAAGGTTAAAGGTCACGGGGGGGGGGTTATGACCACAAATAGCCTTTTACCACTACTCGTCAGCACCTTTAAAAACCTTTGTCAAGCCGACGGCTCACAGGAAATCTAAACGCAAGTACAGGAATAAGAATAATAATAATAATAATAATATAATTTACCACCGGTAAGTGGAAGGAGGTCGGAAGGGTTGGGGAACCACTTACACCGTTCCTGACAAGTTATGGTTTTAACGAAAGAACAAAAGAGTTAGGGATAAGCCGGAAGTGGTCGCTTAAGAAATCTGTGCAATGGTTCAGATTCCAACATTCTACGGAAAGCCGGAATTGTTGTTGCATTCACAGTGCTGGCCCGCAGAGCATTCCAAATTGGGACAATTCGAACTGCGAAGAAGTTCCGGCGACAGTCAAGACGAGAGGCCGGAACAGTAAGTTTCCAGTTGTGCCCCCGTGTGCTTATAGGACAATCAGGGAAATCAAAGAATGGAAGATCTACAGATATCAAATTATGGAGGATTTTAAATGTCAATATTAAGTCAAATCTAATTCTTCTCAGCTCCAAAAGTTCCAGATCAAGCTTTTTAAGTCTGTCCCGGTAGGCAACGTCACGCATACCCAGGAGGCCCTTCGTAAATCTACGCTGCACGGCTTCAATCAGATCAATATCCCGTGCTAAATATGGCGACCAAACCGGGGTGGCATATTCCAGAAGCGGTCGCACAAAAACTTTAAAAGCCCACACCTTGGTTTGAACATTACCGGATGTGAAGCACTTATTAACGATGGCTGAGCGACGATATGCCGATGCACAGACCTTCTGGCAGTGAAGGGTTTGTTTCAAGTTATTGGTAAAACAAATCCCAAGATCACGCACTTCCGTTATGGAAGGTAGCATCACATGCTCCAAAAAATACCTGGAGCAGTTATTATTTTTACCCACATGAAAAGTGAGACATTTGTGGATAGAAAGGGGCAGCTGCCAGATCTTGGACCAGTCAGTCACGTTCCGAATTTGAGCCTCAAGTTCAGGAATGCAACCACCGGTAAAATTTTCGCCTCCAATTTTAGATCATCAGCAAACTTGAAACCAAAAATGTTGTTATCGTTGAATGTTAAGTCGTTTAGGTAAATAACGAAGAGAAGTGGTCCCAGGACAGACCCCTGTGGAACGTCACATGGAACCCGTACCCAGGAAGAAACAGTATTTTCTATTACTACTCTTTGTACCTTGTTATGTAGAAAGGCCGTTATCCAGATAAGTAAGTCTCCTTTGATACCACAACCCTCGAGTTTGAGAAGAAGCTTTCGATGAACAACCGATTCGAAGGCTTTCTTGAAATCAAAATAAATATTATCAGAAGGAACACCAACATCAAGCGCACTTGTCCAGCGATCGTGGACCATTAACAATTGGTGGGTAGCAGACCTATTCGGTAAGAAACCAAATTGATCATGTTTAACAATGGAGTGTTCATTTAAAAATTTAGTAATTGTATCACGGATGATTGATTCCATCACTTTACATGCCACACAAGTGAGTGCAATTGGCCTGTAGTTAGCTGGATCGGAGGAGGAACCTTTCTTAAAAACAGGTACCACGTTAGCTGTTTTCCAAATAGCCGGCAGTGTGCCTTGAACAAAAGAAAGCGAGCAAAGCTTCGAGAGAGGATAGCTGATTTCATAGACTAGCTGTTTCAAAAGAAAAGCTGAAAAGCTGTCCGGACCACAGGATTTACTTGGTTTAAGTTTATTAATTGCCGAAGCAATTGCAATTTCAGGAAAAGCCACTGTGGAGCATGGAAAGATATTACTAGATGATTGACGTGCTGGAAGAAGTAGGTTTCCGTCATCCGCAATGGTGTTCGAAGCAAAGGTTTCACTGAAGGCCTCCGCTTTATCCAAGTTGTCAGTTAAGAAGTTATTTCCTATTTTCAGTGGTGGAAGCGCTCTTGATGCTGAGTTCTTATTTCGGTAAAGTTTGAACAAAGATGCTGGGTTCCCCTCACGGATTAGAGCTTCTTCCTGTGATTGATACCATAGCTCGGTAGAATTTGAGTAGAGCTTGCGTGCGTTATTATAGGCAAGTAGTGTTGATGGGTCTGGGTTTACTTTAAGCCTTTTCCACAGCTTAAGCTTTTTGATGCCCAATTTAACAATATGTTGTGGAAAAACCACAAGTTTCCGCTTTTTCCCAAGTGGGCTTTCACTACATAGCTCAATGTGCCCAGCTAGCAATGAGTGGAAGCAAATCCACGCTTGTTCTATGTTTGGATGGTTCACGAAAATTAAATTGTCCCAATCCAATTGTCTCATGGACGATTTTAATAGGTCGAAATTGATCTTCCCCTTAGCTTTGGCAGCAGATGATCCGGGCGACTTACCAGAGCCTGTCTGGGACAGATTTAAAGAGAAATTCACAACACAGTGGTCGCTACTACCGAAATGGTCTCCAACATTTAGGTCAAAAACGAGCCTATCATCATGTGTGAAAACCAAATCAAGTATATTATTTCCCCTGGTTGGAGTGTCCACCAGTTGCTGTAGGCCGAGCGGAGCAATTGAATCAAGAAAAATTTCGTGGTGACTGTCGCCGGCGCAATTTCGAACCCAATCAACAGTTGAGAGATTGAAATCCCCTAACAGAATATTAGAGTGGCCATGGTTCATGGACCGTTTGATGAAAGAACACAGGTTTAAAATTTCACTGTCAATGTGGCTATTTGGTAAATAACATAAAATAAAAGTAATTTTGTTGCGTGGCAGTGCAACCACGATACCTTCCTCCGCTGAGGCAACCTCAAGAACAACCAATGGGATCTCGACACGATGTATGATCAATAAACCCCTTCCCCGACTGCCACGATCCCGTCTGATCACGGAAAATTTACGAGTATCAACAATCATAGCATCGGTGAAATTAGGTGTAAGCCATGACTCCACAATGAAAATTACATCATGTAAGTCCCGCTGCACTAATTCAGCAAGACACCCGATGTTACAAATAATACTTCGGGCATTGAACAATATACAGACGAGGCACTCATCACATTGGGCTGAGGCAGAATCAACGATGGGGGTATCCCCAATTACATGCTGAGGTTTTCCAAGGGTGTGTGGGTTTTTAACAATTCAAGTTGTAAAGCATATTTTCCCCTGGCAGTAAGGTGGGTCAGGTCTCTCGCCATAAGGGTGTGGTCAGCACAAATGTATTTGTCAATGGAAACAAAAGAGTAGTTTCTTGAAACACACATTTGGCGCAGAATTGAATTTGTGTGGATGACTTTCTTGTCGAGTTCTCGATGTTGTAATCCAAGTCTAGGGAACAACCCAATGATGGAGATTCGGGCGTTCGGGAATTTGGTAACAATGGATGCAGCAAAGTCGTGTATGTGCAGGGCAATTCTGTTTGGTGAGTCCTCAGTTAAGCTGTTTGAACCTACACAGATTATGAATGAACCATTTGCGTCGGCGTGTAATAGGAACTGTTGTAGTTTTGATGGTAGTTCACTTGCTTTGAGACCGGGGTAAGTCCAGGTTTTTGAATTTGGGTGGCAACTTCCTCTCAGGTTGCGTACATTGGAGTCACCAATTATATTTGTTTGGCAAGTCCATTTCGATTCCAGCATTTTAAACAGTTCTGGTCGGGTTTCGGTGGCATTTGATGCACTTTGGTTGCAGTTGTCGTGACCACTTACAACCTTATTTCTGTTGTTGTTTTTCAAGTTGCACAAAGATGACACATTTGGTAGGCAGTTAGACAATTCATTATTGCCACCAGATCCCGATTGAGGTGCGCTCAGACACACTGGTTCTTTTCCATGAGCAGAATTTTTTTTTGTTTGTTTTTTCTTGTGCCGGACCGTAATGTTTCTGTGGAGTGAAGGTGTTGTGGGAGGAAGTGCTGCATTATCCACAGTTTGAGATCTTTCATCGCGGTCAAGGTGGGCAGAAATAATCTCTAGGCTACCTCCAACAGAAGATTTCAACTTTACCTTAAGATTACAGCCACCTGGTGGCTGAAATTCCAGCAAGTTGCTTTGACCCGGATCATTTTGCCTTTCCAGTGTGAGGGCCTTAACTTCCTCCAATTTGCACTGTAAAACACTGTCAATTTCTGCCATTCTGGCCTCGAGCTTCAGGAAGAGGGACTCAGCGTGTTCCTCCAGCGTCTGTTGTTGTTTCTTAAAAAAGTTCGTGGTCCACCTCTCAAACATGTTTCTAAAATCCTCAAAGCGTGACTCTAGCACCTTAGTTATTTGTTGCGGAATCGAGGCCATCTTTGAATTTATTTCACACATGTCAACATCTTTCTCGAGGGTAAATTCTTCGAGACGGTTTAATAATTTGGAGGAAAGATTGTGAAGATCCGGTAAAATTGGCGAATCATAGTTCATTCCAGCGTGATTGTGTGAAGGCACCAATGGCGTACTCTTGCATGGACGAATGTTGTAGGGTGTTGTTTCCATGGTGTCGTAATATAAAGTGCGCCGTCTGCCTTCCCGTGTTGGGGGGTCGGACTCTGAGTTTCGTTTCTGTCTCGTCTTTCTTTCCTCGTATTGGTAAAGAAATTTGTCCATTTTTTGAGAGTAAACGAGAAAACTATAATCGCGAAAACCTCAAAAGCCCCTGCACAAAATAGCGGTCAAAAAATATTTTCACCCATTGTCCCAATACACCTCCGTAGTTTTAAGTCGGCTAAATGTAGCGAAATGTAGAAGTCAAGATGCCCAACAAAGGCTTCCGTAGAAAGCCAAAGAGCCAGTGAATCGTGGCAACAAAATCGCAAAACTGTTGTTACTTCAGAATGGAGACACGCACAAACTTACGGTTTGGAGGGCAGTAATCACCGATACACGCTGTTGCAGATCAACACTCAATCAATCGTCGATGGCAAGCGCAACATTTTGAAATTCAGTCCTATGATAGAGCAGACCGACTCCCGACCGACCGATCTAGACACACGCTAGATACACGCTAGAAGGTTAATAACTTACAGCGCGCGATTGACCCTATTGTTTCTGAAACTGAAAGTGAAACCGAGTTCAAGTTAACAAACAAAACACTAACCTTGAATTTGTAGAAATACATAAAATCGGCAAAGTGAGCACTAGATTGTGTTGTTAATGATGTTCAACTCTCAGATGAATTTGATATTGGTTGTTACTAAACAATAATTCCAATTTCTGTTATGAGCGTATTTTCAAAACTGTACAGTTAGACCACGCAATATTTCAATGAGGCAGTTTAATGGTGATTTGGAACAACTGTTAGGAATTATTAAACATGAAAGTTAAACTAGGCAATCAAACTGAATATGTAGACACATTAGTAGCTAGTAACGAATGACCTGATCTAATGGGCAAGTATGATAACTGGACAAGTATGATAACGAAGACGTCATACTCACTTAAAAATTACAAGATAGAAAACTGTTATAAAGTTAAAATTGCAAAGACTACTTATAACACTAGGGAAATTGAGGCCAACTGTCCCGTACTTGTCCAGCCAGGTCTGCGAAAGTTTAGGGACTACAAGGCTAAAACACAGCTTAAGCATGACGGAAAGCTTGTCTACCATAAAGTCTGCTCATTACCGTTAGCTTTAAAAGATAAAGTTAATAACAAGATTAAATGTCTAGTAGCTTTAGAGTAGTACAAAGCTTACAGCCCGAACCCGGAAGTGACGTCAAAGGTCATGTGACCAACCGGAAGTGACGTCACGACAAAGAAAGTGGCACACATAGGTTGATTCAAGAAGGTTGAACTCACAATTGCTTTAGGTTTGGTTTCGGACGTGTTTAGATACGTTACAACAAAAGGACAATGTTCATATCCACCTAACAATAACCCCGTCGTCTTTCACACAACATCTCGTGGGTTTCCCCCTCCTTTGGCAAGACACCCACACACTTTGCCCAAAAAAGGTCTCTTCCCCACCTCTCCCACACAATGGAAATGGTGTATAAGGCCAGAAAAGCAGCACAAGGATAACAGTTTGTGTCATGATGTCCATTAATCTGTAAACACCATCTGGGCATGAGGAAATGTACGAGGGGAGATGGGAACTAACGTTGGAAGTATAGAAAATGGCTGAGGCACTAGTCTTTAGCTGTAGAGACTCAGTTGATAAAAAAATGAATGAGGCCACTGATTCAGTTATGGGCTCGTATTGTGAAACAGTGAGCACTATTGGGAACCTGGACAAGATCCTTTAGAAGAAAACAAGAGAAAGTATGGATATTGTTCATTTCTGAAACTATTCCCAAAAGGTAACGATTTCATTGAAGACAAAGAAAAGGAGCCCTGTCCCCATGAGCACATGAAAGTTATTGTGGGTGTATGATTCTATGGAATCCCATCACACGCCCTCTGTTATCATTCAGGTTCGAGGTATATCAAGTTTGAGTATATAAACTCTATACAGCAGGAGGAAGCGTCACAATAACGACAAGAGCATACAATGGAATTATTCAAAAACTTCATAACTTATTTGCAGTTAGTAGCAGTTTGCCTTATGATAACGGATACTGGGCTATTAATTCACAGTGAGACTAAAAGAAACAGGGGTAGTACCGTTAGATCTGGATATATTGAGGAAAGTTATTTTGGCAGTAACGTTGGCAGTAATGTCTGACTGAGGTGCCCAGAGATAAACTGGTACATTCTCCGTATTAGCACATTATAGAAAATCAGATACGTGTTTCATTCCTTTAACATGAAAATGGGTTGACAACCTGGAAGCCATTACTTCACGGAGTGTTGTGAACAACAGAAGCGATCATTAAAAATGTAAGAACAACAATGAGAAGTCTGCCGTGCACTTTCTTCTTTTATTTTTATGTTTTAACATTTGTTAGTTGTATTCACTTCATCGCGTTGTTTTTGGTGGAGGCTGAGGGCCGGAGCCACCGACTCGGCACTGTACATATTCCTGATGAGAACAAAAAAAAAGGTAATGGAACCATCGTGATGCTGGTTGAAAAACAAAAATAATGCAATTAGAAATGGGAATAACGAAAAAAATGATAACGCCCCCCAAAAACTTAAACCAAAAGGTACATACAAAAATACAGTTCACAACCTCCTGTACGGTAAACCTTCAAGTAGGCATGTCTACAGAAAATGTGAGCTGAAATTGGGCAAAACAGCCTTTTTAAAGTCTCAATAAAAAAAAAGGTGGTCAAACATAAATCCCCCACAGGGTGAGTTAGGAAAACGTGAACAATGATATTATGGTGCAAAGAAGAAATAAGGAAATTTTATTAAATATGTAAATTCATAATTACAAGTTCCGTAAGACAAACACACTCATGCAATGCTTGTTAACTTATACAATAAACAATCAAATCCGGTACACATGGCAAACATTTCGAATACAGATAATTACCACTGGGCTACGTTCACGACCCACAATATACAAGCTAATAATCGCATGAAGTGGTAAACAAAACGTGCATAAAAATTGAAAGTTGTGTAGTAAACACGGGTACCGTAGTACAAAACATGAAAGCATATACATGTACCACTATACACGTGATTGCAGTAAACAAAAAGGAAACCAAGGACAGGCATTTTGCACTGTCAGTATACAGATATACATGTACGGTCATACCTTTATGAACTTCTTACGGAATGGTTTTGTACGGACAAGGGCATATTCTCAAACCGTGTGGGTACTACCGTAAGAGACGAGATAACCATTCCTCACCCCAGGTCTTAATTCACCCAAACACTCAATAACTTGGACGATTGGATGAGAGAGGTGCTGAGCAAATCCAAGTTCACGCCCAGATGCTTCAGTGTTATTTAGACGACGACAATGATGACAACAAAAAGTACAAAGCAGAACCCTTAAAAGTGATGCTTGCAGCATCAAGCACCGCCACAACGATGGTGCCACAGGCGGCTGCTCCTGCTGCCGATCGGGCTCTTACGGCTCGTTGAACAGTCGTACTACTAGCGCATCGAGTCCGTTGGAAGAGGTATTAAAGCCTGGTTTTGAATTTAGGCACGACATGTTCTGTACTACCTAAAAAACTACAGGAGGCAGATCAGGCTGTTTTTAGACTGTAGTGACGTGGAATACGATGCAATAGGTCAGCTAATACATGATGTTAAAGCAGTCAAAGGTTCAAACATTCTGGATTTAATCCAAAGCACAATAACAGATAATAAGACGCATAGAAAAGACAAAAAGAAACGCCTGGTTAGAATTTTATTAGAGCCTACATCCCTGGCAAGATGGCGTTGAGACATTCTAACCTGCCTTTAAGAAGGTAATTAGATTAAGTCCCCAACCCTCAGGTATTTGGGATCCCGACGAAGCTTCGGGAACTCCCCGAAAGATGAATCGAAATCTCAATGGGATGTCGATTTCCACGACTGAAGTCTTATAATCTAATTATTTTAATCTTTGAGATGATGGTGCTTTCAGTAGAGTTGATAAGCTGTGCAGGGCTACCAAGGCCAAGGGCCATAAAATTTCGCTTAAGGCAATTAGGAGCTGGTTGGCTGGTGAAGCCAATAATATGATCCATTGTTGAGGCCTATTGTAGGTACATTTGAGCACAATATAATTAGAATGGGTGGGATCGACAGAATTTTGGGGATGGAATTGGCCGACTTTAGCAACTTGGCTCAATGGAACGATACCATTAAAACTTAAAGATGTTTTAAGTTTTAAAAACTTTAGGGATGTGTCTCCCTAAATGCTAGGAGTCTTGTGCGAAATATGGGTAGTTTTCGGGCCCTATTGGCCAAGGGAGCATACGATCTCATATTCGTTGTTGAGACTTGGCTCCACAATGGGGTTACGGACGCTATGG